>JAVSBT010081774.1:2450-16201 GCA_033118115.1 Pharyngocirrus eroticus
TGATCTTCTCATTTTTTCTTTGATTTGTGGAGGTTAGGAGCTGACACTTTCACCTTTCCAGGCATGTTCCTTGACAAATCCACATCCTGAAAGAAATGAAAAAAATGCAGAATTGACAAGATGTCCAAATACAAAACATTTATATAGATTTAAAAACAAAGTTTTGATCCTTGCTTAATCCAAAAATTACTAATCACATATTGAACAAATATAGTGGACATAGAGAGTAAAGTTATACATCTCTCATATTGTGATTGTTATGCACCTATGGTATGTCAACATTGATAGTGATTACTGATAAATAATCTTTCCCTAATTATGCATAATTATCATGACCTACAATGCCAAAACAAAAAACGCAGAACAAACATTTGCTTACACAAAAAGAGAGGTGAGAAAATGGAGGAGGGGGGTGACCTTTTTCTTAAGCGACAATCGATTCAGAGTATTGTAGTAATAGTATTCAACTTTGAAGAATGAAGTAACAATAGTATTAACCCATTCTATCCATAATCTAGAATCCAGTCTATAGATGATATAAGATTCTAGACAAAAAAATTTCTACATTGCGTAACTCAATAAATCCTTTCATAAGTTCTTTTTTTGAGCCTTGCAATAAGGTTAGCATATCACAGAATAAGACAATATATCTCTTCACAGAGACCGTAAAACTTTGAAGTTATGTCCCTCAGGGAATCTAGTACATTGCTATTGACTTTGATAAATTACAACGTGGGAATCTGTACCCTAAGAATGCTCTAAATCATTTGTCCACGAGTGATGCGTCTACTCACAAGGGCTCCTATCTTTAATCACGGGAGAATATTGACTGGACCTCCAATTACATAGGTTCTTGAGCACTTGCTTAAAATGGCAAGTGTCTTTTTACAAAAGATTTATTAAATTTCCTGGCACTAGTAGTATTTATAGTAACAAAGAACATTATAAAAAAATGAGATGACATTATATCTTTCTTTCATTTGAGTTTTATCATTGATAATGTCAAGGATCTATTTAGGTGAACTCTTCCCACCATGAGGAAATGGATTTTTGCAATTACAAGCCTCAGGTTGCCAAAGTTACCTCACACGGTTAGTATTTCAATGATCAAATTAGGACTCAGTTCTTGATGAAGAGTGTTATAATAAGTATATTTGATCTCATTGATTGTTGAATTTTGTAGGACGAAATATATATTTCTACACCAGAAGGGGGAATTTACATTAAAGAGATAATAGCTTTCTATTTCAGGATTTATGATGATGTCATTAGTGAGGAGAATATAAGACAATCATAAAATAATTACCAAATATCATAGAACTTTATTACAGTGACAAAGGAATAAAATGTTCATACTTTATGATATAAAGTTATTCTTTATGATTCAGAATATTATGTGATAATGATGTTAAAACACTTTGCAAAAAAAAAAAAAAGACATGGTGTTAAAATTACAAATGACTGAAGGTAGGAAACTATTTCATCATCCCTTAGTGTGGGATTTTATGGCAAAAAGCAGGAGCTGATTACTAGTATCTTTTTGTCTCAGATTGACATGCTAGCATGATTATTAAGGAAAGGCTCAAATTTCTAAAGGACCTGCAGAAACTTTATAATAGGCTTGAATCCATTAACAACCTAAGCATGCCAGATGTATCCAGCACTTGATTGGCCCAAGCAATGCCATACCTAAGTCCTCTGGAGCTGTTCCTGACTTACATACTATGGTCATATTATATTTTGGCGGACATAGAATGACACCAAAATGCTTTAGTTTCTATAATGGGTTAAACATTTGATGGTCCTGGGCCTAAATCCTGATCTTACTTGTTAATCTATTATCACTGTGCATAAGGAGAGTTTTCTTTTCTATTCAACAATCTTTAGTTAACAATATAGATTGTTACATGAGGCAGCTGTCATCCAAGTTTTAATAATTTCCCTTTTGCAAAAATCAAACTTATTGGAAATATGCACAGGTTCTCTTAATATGCTAATTGTTTGTTTCAAGGATATCATTGAAATAGTAAGGAAAAACCTGTACTAAATCTAATTATGCAGACTAGGTGTTATGAGATGATCAGATCCTCAAAATCATTTTTCAAAACATTGATTAACTAATATATCTTACCTTTACACTTTTAAATAAATCTTTTTCTCTTAGACTTGCGGTTCTATCATTCTGGTACATGTTGAGTGCAGTTTTCACAGCTGAAAACAAATGATGCAAAGAAATCAGAAATCAGTACCGAAAAACTATCACCTGTTATCTGGCATGAGTTTAAAGTTGAGCCAATATCTCTGTTAAGGGACCAAGACTGATATATTACAAATCAATCAACTTTCATTATGATAACTGCTGCATTGAATGGGATACCGACAGAAATAGGTGGCGCCACTGCCGATTATGTACAACTAGTGCACACTCAATGCCATGAATAGGATTATTTCGAAAGTTAAAAGATCATGCACATGTAGCAATCACTCGCCTACATATGTCCAATGCTACATATATGTATTGCAATGAGTCTGAATAATCTTTTACTTTGGAAATATTTCTATTACTATTCGTCTCAAGAGCACATGACAACTGAATAATCAGCAGAGGCGCCACCTCTTTATGTGAGTATCCCACTGTTGTTATCTGAGGATAATTTCAATAATGTATCCCTTCAATTTATCTGTAGTAATCATCTTAAATTTGTTCACACTGACCTTCAATTCATTTGCAAAAAGTACAATTATTCGCTTACCTTTTCCTCTTTTTGTGTTCCCAGGAGTAAGTTTTACTTTGTACCTAAAATATGAGGAGAAGAACTGAATATAAACATGTCCTTGCTTGTTCCTTTGGCTTTTTATTCTTAATCAGATAGCAAAAGAAGGTACCAGAAATAGACTTAGGACTGACTGGTAAGTCAATTACAGTCAATTAAAATGTTTGTGGAAAGCATTTTATTAATTCTGATCAACTTACTTATAATTAACCAGTGCACTGTAAGGCGCACAGACAGGTACTGCAAAAAGCAGGATATCATCAATCACAGGTTGTCCCGTTAGAGAATCAATTGTACTGGCATCCTATATAAAATGACAGAGAAAAGGGTAAGACAACATTTATTGCGCACCAGAATCCAATACACATGTAGCCTTATCAAAACTTTCAAAACTATAAACCTCCTAATTTGCATAAATAATGTGATTCGGTTTTCAAGTTCTCTGAGGCAGATCAAGTTGATGATGTTTCTAGATTTTTTTTTGTTTTTCATATCTCTCTTTTTAAAAAAAGTGCAAAAATAACAGTCTTTCAAGCTACATGTACTTGTTTCCATTTGTAGCATGATTTATCATTCTGTGACAATATTTCTCATAATACTCAATTGAAAACAAACTTTATCACAGTCTTACAGCATATTCTTTCCTATTCAAAATGGAGCAAAAACTGTTATCATTACAAAGGTTATCTCTTTAGTGTGCAAATTAGTTGTGTAAAGAATGACATGCTTACTTCCATGATTTGAACTTTTTCTTCTTCTAGAATGGCTTGCTTTTCTTCATCAGAATCATTACCGTCATCGTTAGCTTTCATCTCAGACTGAACCGGTTCAACAGATATTCCTAAAATGTGGAGAGATCATCACAAATACATGATTGACGATTTTACAAATAAAATAAAGAACATCCATCTCAGAGAGGACAATATTTTAGAAGATTTAATATCAAATTACTTGAAAATGTGAATTTCAAATGAGTCCATTATAAACTAACAATGAAATAAAGTGCTTTGTCACATACCATCTGCTACTGTTGGAGTCTCTGTTTTTATATCTTGTATTGTAAGTTTTCCAAATTCTCCCGTTCCTTTAGGTCTATTTGCATTTTTTGAGTTTGGTTGCATTTTTTTCATTTGCATTTGTTTCTGTTTACCCTTTTTAGCCATTTTTTTGTCTTCCTTGGGTTCCCCTCCAGACTAAACAGAATAAAAAAGAGAACATTTAAGTGTGACAAAAGGACTAATATAATATATTTCTGATTCTGTGAGAAATTGTAAGAGTTAACCAATGATAGCAAGTTATTTAATTTATATTGAAATTACCATAAATAAATTTGACACCAAATAAAAAAACAAAACATTCCAAAAACACTTACAGCAAGAATTTCCATTTTTAACTTCCTTTCCTCCTCATCTTGGTCCCCATATTTTTCCTTGATTTTCTTCAACTTTGCCTGAATAGAAAATGATAAAAACCTATGAATATTTGAATCTTAAAGTGTAGGCTATAGCTATTATGATACTCAGTAAAAGCTTCTCTCAGAGACCCCCTAATAGAAGGACCAACTTCTGGGCAGGGCTTAATTTATATGTCCTATGTATGTAAAACTTACGAGACCATTTCAATTTTAAGACCACATCAAATAAACTATCAAAGGAGGTGTCAATTGAGGGGTTTGACAGTCCTTTTGACTGCAAGTAGTAAAATTGTACATCATGAATAAACCTACCTTCTGTCCTCGTTTAGGTTGTTGACTTTGTGGGTTGGGTTTGCTGGGTTCCTTTTTACTAGCACTTTGCGGTCTCTATAGGGTGAAATAAATGAAAAAAAATTGTATCAATAATCATTACAGGGAATGTTCAATTTTAGGAACAGCCTAAGATTTAGTCAAGTAATCATTCACACAATCAAGAACACTAGAAGAGCTTGAAATGTTACGAGGTAAGAATCCCCCTCCAAAATCATTGTGCAAACATTGAATCATTGTATCATGGAACAATGAATGTCTCAGGAAATATCTGTGATGGTGACATTGACTTACTTCTACTTGTTTTGGTTTTTCAAGGGACTCCGAAGATTCTTCATCATTTGTAGACTCCAAGCCTTTTTTTGCTTTTTTCTTCATCTCCCTGCAGAATGATAGATCACAACAATTAATATGTGACAAGCTTTTATGCTGTATTTATGTCTTGTAAAAACCTTATGCCATAGATAAATCTATAAATTTTGTTTGTCTCTTCCAAAAACATTAGCATCATTTTTGTCATCAATACCATGTACCTAACAAATTATATTTCTTCCCAAAATTTAATACAAAGAAGATGAATGTATCAGAAAAAACATGAAAGAACATACCTCTTTTGTTTGGCAGTAAGTTTCTTCGAACCTTGAATCTGAAAGATAAAAAAACCAGCCCATATCAATAACATAAAACACAAATGACATTTTATCAGATCTATTGCACTCAATTTCAGAATAAATTCATATCTTTAATATCATTCAAAATCAAAAGTAAACCATTTCTTTGTCTGTGTCTTCCTGTGGCAATTCTTCATCTTTACTTGAAGCACTCATTGTGCTGATATTCCTTTGTAATTTGAATCTGAAAAAGAAAGAATTTTCTATTTTTAAACACAGCAAATATTGAGAGTATAAATATATGGACAAATATTATGAAAATAAAAATGCATATACTACCTACTTGGGTATCAAAATGGAATATTTCAAGAAAACACTTACTCTCCACCTTTGACATGCTGTAGTTCTATGGTTGTGTCAGGAAACAAACTCTCTTCTTCAGAATCTGCTTTTTCTGGCTGTGGGTCTCCTTTCCCACCTTGTTCTTGATTTGTAAGTTCTTCTCCTTCATCTACCATTTCTTTCTCATCACAGTCATCATCATCATCTCCTTCATCTTCAACCTGGCCCTGATCATCATCATCATCACTGTTTGCTTCAAAAGACGCCTCACTAACAGACCCTGTTATGACAGTCGAATCATCTGTTCTGGTAGAAACTGCTTCTGAGTCCATCATATCTTCTAATGTGCGTACCTTTCTTTCATCTTTGTGTCTGTATATACTCTCATCATCAAGCTAAGTTTAAATAGAAAATGTACTTCAGGTTATTCATTTATGGAGTAAGCTACATGACATGCCATCATAATTTCCAGGATTCTTTGTCAAAACAACAACAAAATTAATAACAAAACCACACAATAGCATCATCTATTTCTCGTATTGTAATACAATCTCAAAGAAACAGAACTTACCAAAAAAATGATACTTTGACAGAATTTCTTTTTGAAACTATAAAAAATATGAGGAATATTACGAGAAAAGTTTGAACAATCAATGATTAACTCCAATATAAGATGATCTTACCTTGAATAGAAAAGAAAATCCATACACAAGGTAACATGGTGGCAGGAAATTTTTCTTTCCTATGAAAATAAAGGGAAAAAACACACAAAAACTTAGCCTTTCGCCACAGCAGAAAAGTCAACTGATAGTTCAATGATTTTACGCTAAATGTTAAAGTGATTTTCATGTTGCAAGAGTATTATTAAAGAAAAATGTAAACACAGTTCCAAACTGCATCAGAAACAAGAACTGAAAACAATATTTCCAAATAAACCATAAGAAAAATAAAAGTTCTACTATCAAATAATGACTGTATTTTAATTCAATCATGTCTGGCATATTCACCTCTTATCATAAAACTTCCAGTAGTAAGGTATTCTCCAGTCGGTGCCGTTTTAGAGACTTGGTCATGATAAACCCACCAAGCACTGGTCACCACCTTAGCATCCCATGCTGCACTGTTACATACTGCCATAGTACCAGCTTCATTCAAGGTCTTGGGTGGAACAGGTTCACCTATTGGACAAGACAAAGAGGACAATTTTCCATGAATATATTCAGTTGCATAATGTCCACCATCTGAAGCTAATCAAACTTTTCATTTCAATAAAATCACCCCACCCACCCCTCTAATATTCCTTTGAATTTGGAAAATACGAAAACCAACCAACCAACAAATCAAATCAAAACCATACACTGCTGTGACATACCCTTTATGTTTTTTATAATAACACTGCTGGCACCATGAAGATCTGCGTGGACATACAAGTCCCCTGTAGAGAAAAAGAAAGAATAGAAGCTCATGAACTACAAGGAGCACCGTCTGAATCAACAATACACAGTTGCAAAGCATTTTTTTCAAGTCCAGTAAAAAAGATGAACACATAACAGCCAATGTAATACATATTCATATTTACATTTTTAAATTGATTTACTTTCTTAAGTTGTAAGCTTATAAACATCTCTAAATCTCTACTTGATTTTATTATTTTGTTCATACCTGGCCTCATGTACTTTTTGACGATCAATTCATTTTGCTGCTGATCTCTGCCTCCAATAATTAGATAATTCTCAGAACTGAGAAACCACAGAAACTTTTCAAACCTGCATGACACATAAAAAAATATAATCAAAACGTTATTTTAATCAAATTGTTATAGAGTATCAATAACGCAAGGAGGGAATGAGAAAAACCATAAAATTCAATTCAAATCTGATCTTAAAAACAGCATAATCTAGAGTAATGAGGATAGAGAATGTAAGGGATATAAACTTACCAATATGTTTTTCTTGCTTTGTTAATAGATGCCGTTGTTTGGACTTCTTTTAAAGTATCTTTAGTTTTCCTTTCAGCTGATTTCAATGCTTTAGATGAGGCTCCAACTGTTTTCTGTTCTTTTGTAGAAGCATGTCTTTTCATATCATAAAATCTTAACAAAAAGAAAATAATGAAAAGTGTACTACTTTATTTTTAAAAAGCCATCATTTATTAATGATAATCATTCCATATTTCTCTGTCACTTGTTCATACAAAAAGAAAAATACAGTGTAGAATAAATTCATCAACTGTGAAACAATTTCTTTTTGAGATTTTTTTTTACCTTACACAATGTGTCTGCCTTCTCTAAAGGCCTCGATTATTTTGAATAATCATATTGCCTCATTAATTCATTCTACATAATTATGGATCTTGGAACAAGTTTTATTTATGCTAATAACAATACAGTGATCTGACACCCAATTACAACATTAAGTTAAGTGCCCAGACCAGTAACTTGTCTTAAAACTTGCTTACAAAATGTTCATACAACATCCAGATTTAACTTGAATTTCCCTTACTTCCTAGCATTAGCGTAAGCTGACAATGCAAGGTCAATGTCAACTTTCATTGGTTTTAATCTGTCGTCTACTTCACCTTCCACTTCATCATCACTGTCTTCAAAGTCGTATGGATCTCTGAAATTATTACCATTATTATCATTGCATTCCTGCCAAGACAGCAAGCATAAATATATAGTATAATACTTTTGCTTATGCCTTTCATGGACAATTATGACCATGCATGATTACATTAGAGCAGTGCCCTAAAACTGCCATGAGAACCCAAACCATTTTAGAAATTAGAAAACCAATAAAGTAAATTACGTTCTTTTTGTTTCATAACCTCCCCAAGAAATTTTTATTTTTTGTTTTCACCTTCATCAAATCACCTGAAATAATTGTTTTTTATGCTCTGTTCAATAAGTAACAACCTGATCCACTCAAACAGAACCCCAAAGAGCCATCCGAATATCTTATCAAACATATCACAAAATTGCAAAAATATCCCATTTGTGCTGAAGTTTTCAATTCAGACCGATAAACCCAAACCCTGTGATATGCAAGCTTGATATAGGCATGAGTTAAAACCTAAAATGGATTTTCCACTTACTCTAGAAGTAGTGTCATATGATTAGTGCCTAGTTTTAAAGTTTTGATAGCCTTTGCAACAGGATCGCCTTGAACTTGTGCTTCTTTTACAATATTGTTTATTTCATCCCAATCTATTTGGTTTGCAATGGCACTCTGGACAATTTTGATGGCTCTGTCAACCTGTAAAATTAACCAGAAGAGAAGAAGTTTTGTTACAAAACAAGAAAAAATGTCTTATGTTATTTATTTTTGGTAAGCAATAGATGTATATTAGTCAATGAGTACTAAATGTGGTCTTGGGGTCTCTGAAAGTAAGAGCAACCCATTCTAATGATATTTTTGATTCCTACTTAAATAATCAATTACATAAAAGAAAGAAGCTTATTACAAAGGATTTAAAAAAAGGAGATTCTCCTTTTTTTTGAATGAGATATAAGCTCCTGGTCAATGTATTTTAAACGTTACAGTTATATTGCTAATTTCTTGAATCTTCTTGATTGAATGCACAACATTGAAAGGTCCACAAGATTCTCTAGACTTATTCAAGGTGCCAATACCAGTTTAAAATAAAATTATATTATCTTCAAAATTACCCCCCACCCACTCCTCTTTTATTCAGAATCAAATCTATTCTCAAACATTTGCCTTACCAAATCCAAATTAGTTTCAATGAGTTGTGCCTTCTGTTTGTCCATTTCTTGCTCTGTTTTCAAACCAGTAATTCTTTTCTCGTGATCTTTTTTAATATTTTCAAGTTTCTTTAGTGCACTTTTTTCCTTACGACAGAAGAGAAACAAAAATTATGTTAACATTTGCTCTTAACTGATTTTTGCCAACCCTCCCTTTTGTTCAAGGATGTAAGAACCACATACCCCTTTCATATTTAAATTGAATTGAAGTCTTTTTATTCAGTTGCAAATACAGAAGTTGAAAATGTTTACAAGAATATATGAAATACATTATGTAGTACACTAGATATCAAAAGTTCAGTTAAATGGCACAGTCTAATTTGTGGAATTCTCAAAAATTTCAGAATGAATCCATTGTGAAAGATTTTGCCACTGTTAATATCATTACTAACAATACCATAAATCTACAATCGATACATTATGTAACCTATCGAGGAAATTAAAGTATAACCATACTAATTCATTACATTATAACATATATAGGCTGAAAGACAAAAGAAATACTGACCTACTGTGAGTAATGTGTTTTAACTTTATATCATGGAAATACTAACCTGTTGTAAGGCTTTCATGTCTAATTTCTGAGTTCCAATTTTTGAAAAGAATTCATCAACTGTCTACAAAGGTAAAGAAAACTCAAAGGTGTCATGAAGAAAATCATTTTATAGGCTTTAGATTTAAAAAGAAATTTACAATGTTTTTGTTACTATGAAAAGCTTACCCTATCAAATGAATCAAATTCCAAAAATGGCATCTTTTCATGCTGCTTGAAAAGAAATGGATGAAACTCATTGTACCTGCAGTAAAGAAAAAAGCGATGCAAATGACTAGGTTTTCTATACCTGAAATTTAATCACACAGCTATAAATCTAAGAAAAAATACATAGATATAAAGAAGCAGAAAAGATTTGTATTAATAAAAGCAAACTTACGTAAGAAGTTCTGTATCTTCTCCTGGCTTTACATTTGGCTTCTTTTCCATTTTTTGAATGATATATCCCTGTACAGAAAAAGACAATAATTACGGCACCTATCTAAAGTTGCACATACCCCTTTCCTGATTTATCATATTTTTTTGCCCTTTATTTCTTATTTCCAAAGGAAATCATTTGCAAAAACATTACCTTGCAAGGTTGTGAAGTCTTTTGTAAGAGTTCTTCAGCTTCCCCCATGGCAGTCAACAATTTTGGTATATCTAATACAAGGAAGGAAGGAATGTGAAATGAATTGCAAAAAGTAGCATCAACATATTTTTATTTAAACAAAATCTTCAATTAATCCTAATTTCTAATGATTGAATAATTACTGTACCTTCATCTAAATTACATTCTTTCCCCAATCTTGCGTTGGCAGGAAAACCAGCAGACAACAAGCAATGTTCTATCACTGCTGGTCCATAAACTGAAATAAAAAAAACAAGAAGTTATATTAACATTACAAACATTGACATAGAAATTAGAGCTGAATAAATTTCTTAGATAATCTGCAAAGATTTTGAAGCAATTAAATCATCATACCAAGATGTGGAATGAGTATCTTTTTCAAGTTATCCCCTTCTTTTGCTCCTTGTAAATGTGACCTTATTCTGTAAGAAACCAAAATTAAATAGATACATAATGTAGAAGAAATCTACTGGAGTAGCTATTAAAATATGTAACCGCACCGTAACATACTAGTTTAGTTCAATTCCTGATCAATCTTGCAGGGTTTCAAATTATTATATTACATATTCATCATCAGGACTTGACACCAACAAATAAAAAAAAAAATTCTGTCCATCTTTTGAAGCATAGGTTGAATGTCTACTATTCTTTAGCTTCAATACAGAATGATGAGAAGCTAGCCTATGAAATATACATCAATGTAGCTACATAATAAGTTTCACATAGCCACACTTACTGCTCTTCTGTTGGAGCACCTTCTACTTGTCTTGCGGTATCAATTGGATAAGTTTCCTTTACAGCAAACCTAACATCCTGGCTTTCATCTGTTCTCGGTCGAAGAATATTCAAAATTGTATATTCGAAATCTGTAAGGACTATGTTTCCCTGTAGACAGAAAATGTTAATCAACAATAATATAATAGCTTCTAAAATTCATCTAGCTTTAGATTGTAAAATTGAAGATTTTGCCTAAAAAAGTGATAAGTTCCTGGTTTGACTGTTTGGGTTCTTGTCAGGAATCTTGTCTGGGTTCAAACAGCAGAGTCAACTGGTCCAGTGCCTAAATCAATCTCTGCCTGTTTCTCTTTTCATACTTACTCTGTCATACAGTTCCAAAATGACATGATAAGCTGCTTCATCAGAACCAAACTGCATGTCCACTATTCTGTCAATACCAAGCTGTTCGATCTTTTCAAGCCTTCTTGTTCTCAAATGTTTCCTCAGCTACATTCATGTAGTCAGAAAGTAAAGAATGTTTAGTGTAGTTCACTTGAAACTGTTTATCAAATTAGTTAATGCTTGTTATATTGTTATCCTTAATAATAATTTTAATCAATTTACATATAGTGGGCTGATAGTAAAAAGGCAAGAATTTCCATTTCTCTGCAAACAAATCTCAACACAAAAACATTAATTTTTCACTATTGCATTAAAAGGAATGTAGAATAATCATGTTACTTCTAATACTCAATTTTGAATTATGAAAATGTAACACACACCTTCATGCTGAACCCTGAGGGACTCATGTTCTTTGGCCATTCAAACTGTGTACTGTGAATTCTATTGCCTGATTCAAGCAGGATCATTATCTTGAAATCAGGTCTAAAAATTGAAACAATTATTTGATATAATCGAGAACTTAGTAGTTGTGCACAAAAAAACCAAGTCTGTTGTTTCATTTTTTAAATCTTTACCAGCTACTTCTAATTAATAATAAATACATCTCTACAAAAAAGACTGTTAATTTCAAAGGCAAAGTTAAATCTAATATAGATCAAGTGAATAAACAAAAACTTCAGTTGTTCTCCTGGAAGTATGCATCTGATTGGACAGACATCTCTATGGGAGATAAGGATGTGGAGTCCTTTTTTTAATTCTTGCCATGGTTTGAAATAAACTTTAATAAAATAAAATAATATGACAGTAATCATGAATACAAAAATATCATTCAGCTATTTACTTACTTTGCTAATTTTATCAAATATGTTTTGTTGTCAATATCATAGCAATTAGCAATCCTCATGCCAAGGTATCTGCAACATGAATGAGAATAAAAATCTACTTTCAGTATATTCACATATACATGAACTAAAAAAATATTAAATCAAATTCACCTATCAGGCTATGTATTCTGAACGTTATGTTCATTTATATATACTAGGTACATTACTACAACAGTACATGTTTGATAAACTATTAAAACTGATAATTGTTACATGTTATATCATATATACAATTATGTTTCACTATGATTTTCTATAACAAATTAACAATGACAGTTTGAACAAATTTACGAAAACTCATTGAATGAAAATACTCTTCATTTGGGAATTTATTGCAAATATTTGAATTAAAAAGCAGAATGAAAGGACAAGTATAAAATCTAGTTTGTTGAACGCTGAGATATTTGCAAAACTGTAAATGTTTCTCTCAATCTGTCAGAGTCAGTGATTCAATCAATGTGAATATGGGCGATAAAAAGCCAGCTGCACTTACTTCTCCCTGATTTCGGTAATTGCAGCACGAATATCTATCGTACTATACCTGTTCTTCATGTTTACTTATTAAGAAACGTTCACGTTAATGAAAAATCATGTGTTATTATGCCAATTAGCTTTGTGTAACTTTTAACGTAGAAATCTTCTACTGCTACGACAGTGCAACTTGTCAAACTTTATTTCCGGATGTTGTGTCATAGAATGTTAACAACCCGTTATCTTTATATGAACACCAAAATCACAATGACACTTTCATAAAGGTTTTCTATTCCATTGGAGCCAACCTCCGTAGCGGAGAAGGCACCTAATGAATGAATTCTTTGTTGAAAGTGACCAAATAATTAGGTGTTAATTTGATTTTGAAACCTTATTCAAGTAGGCTACAAAAATTGTTCTTGCCAAGAACTGGCCTAGACAGTTGTATTAAGCATACACCGTGCAAGTACTCTAGACCAACATTTATTGTGTTCTTTAAGTTTAACCTTTAAAAAACAATGTATTATAATAACAAGGTTTCAATTAAATAAAGTTTATTAAAGTGAAAATTACAATGAATTGAAAAATGTAAATGCTGTACAAGTACAGGTTGACCTAAAATACTTATCTAAAATGACCAAAGGAAGTGGGTTCTACTATTGGAAAGGTCCTCTTTCATCGTATTGGGTCTAAGTTCTTGCAGAGATATAGACTTATAAAAATGATCATGGATAACAAACTTCAACTCCCATTTTTTTTATCAATCTTACATTGTAAAATTTGAAGTACATGACAGAGGTTTATTAATTGATGATAAAAGATACATAATGCAGTACAAGCACTTTGGAAAAATCAATACATATAGAATGAAACAAATAGA
>JAVSBT010081884.1:0-16192 GCA_033118115.1 Pharyngocirrus eroticus
TGGCTGAAATGGTACCCTTGCCACTGTCTAGATTAATGCTGATCTTTGACTACCTATTCCACTTCTTTTATGATCCTCCAGCAGCACTTATGGAACAGGTATGGTTGCATCAAATTATACTGTAGAAATTATATCAGAAATACTCTAAATTTGCATGAGACAGATTGCTGATATCACTGATGTGCATATATCAATCTTCAGTATTGTTTGCTAATATATTTTAGGTCCAATGGAATTTGTTTGGGGCTCATGTAATGGCCACACATGAAAGCAAAGATTCAATGACCAAGACTCATTTCCCATGTCGAGATGTAGAAGATAACTACTTGAAAAGCCTCAAGTCACAGGATGTTAGAGGTCAGGACATTAACACTTTTGAAGTTACAACATTTGTATTTATAGCTATAATTGATAACTCATTAGAATAATGTATTGGTGTTCTTGTGATTTTATTTTGAAAAGTAATCTTTGTATTTTTAGAAAATGTGATGAAGCCAAGATTTTACAACTTGTCAGTGTCTGAGTATAACAACCAAGATCTTCCCAAATCTGATGGCTTGGTATGTATTGACTCAAATTATCTGGTTAGAGCTATAACTAATTTCAAATGATTAGATGGGAAATTGTATAGTCTTAGAGATGTCTAATCTTTACTCTGTTTTTATTTCCATAGGCTTTGAACTTTATTCTGAGTAATGCAGATGCCCTCAGCTATGATGATTTGTATGACGCTATCATTAGTCTACTTATGGCTGGATCAAGATGTGACAAAATGGAAAAGTTCACTCTTTTGGTAAGATATTATTTTGACACTTAAAACAATTCCATCAAAATCTAAAACCTATACATTCTTGGTGATGCTCAAAAATGTAAAATTATATTCACAGGAGACCATCCATTTTTTGTTTATCATTTCAGGATGCATGCTCTGTTCACTACAATTTCTTAATTTGCTGGAGATTGTTGAGTTGCTTACCTCCAAGTAAAAGATATCTACAATTGCTGGAGAAAGGCACCATACAGTTCAAAGTTCCACATGTTTTGCATACTCTGAGATGTCGTCCAAGACTGCTGCAAAACCCTGCATATCATGGCTGGACAAGGGTGAGACATATCATCTATCATAATCTCATTTTTGATTTTGAGACTATTCTATGACATTGTTATTACATATCGATGGTGAATATTACATTGAAATTGTTAAAAACTGATATCTTCTTTTTTTTTCTAAATAAATTAATTCTGGTCACCTTTTTCAATGAAGGAATGCTTGGTAAAACAAGGACTTAGTGCAACCAATGCAGAGTCTCTGATGAGTCAGGTCACAAAGGCTATAGAAGGAGTGAAATATGATGTCCGGCTAGCCACCCATTTTATACAAGACCAGGTGAGATAAAAAAAATAGATTCCTTATTTCTGAATAGCATCCAAGTAGAAATGTTATTATATAATTGAGACTGGAGATATAAGAACTGAAATGTAAAAACATTATGTATTTGTACTTTCAGATTGCAATCATGCCTTTGACTGGAGCTAATGAGATTTTGCCAGCAAAAGAACTTCCCAGTCTTACAACAGCATACATGCTTGATGCTGTAATTGCAAAGGTTCAAGTTGCACTAGATGATCTCTTCACAAAATCAATGGTAAATTAAAATACGTTTGTACCCCATTTTTTGAATTCTTTTATGTTTTTTTTAATGGGGGATATGCCTTGCACAATTTCCATTTTTTGAATTCTTTTATGGAGTTTTTTAATGGCAGATATGCCTTGCACAATCCTTGCAAGAACATGGGCAGATCATGCATAATTATCTAAATATTTGTTTCTTTTTCAGAGTGATACTGACGCTCATAAGACTATGGAAGTCGCCACAGACCTCTTACCAGCAACTTATCTCCTTATTGAAGCTTACGCCATATACATCAGGTACTCATTTACTTCATTAGAAATTATGATTACATCATACTGCCAATCTCTGTTCCCTCTTTCCTTTTCAATAACATTTCTTGTTCTGTAGTCTTATTATTTATCATATCATTTATTTAGGTCTTGTTTACTGAGTCAATTGACCGACACACCTGAAGAACAGTGCAGCACTTCTCCTGAAGCACTGAAAGCTTATGGAGCAGTCTTGGGGATTAGCTCAGGACATGCTTCTGCTGTGACTGTCCTTGGAATGACTGTCATAGGATGGCTACCTGTACCTGTCCGAAATGTAGTGGAGAAATGGAGCAGTAGCTCCTCAAATGAATTCCCAGGGATTGGATCCTGGGTAAGGACACATTAAAATGTTGTTCTGCTAGTGCTATCATTGCGTGATAAAAAATGTCCATTTGTAGAGAAATTATTTGTTTGTCCCTTCATTGATGTGTCACTGGTAGCTCTGCCAGTGTACTGTACCTTGATAAGTATATATCTCTTTATCTTTAAAGAGTTTTCATTACTTATGTTGGGTAATTTTCTATTTCAGCGCAACGCTTTTGCTAACGACATTATTCCAGTAGAGAATTACATTGATGCTATTTTATCAGCCCATATGGGAACACTCAGCTCTCAGACTGGCTTCACACCTAATGCATCCTACAAACATGTCCTACAAGCTTTGGTTAGATTCTGTGGAGACCTCAACACGTAAGTCTTAAAATATGTTACTTCAAGTTTTCAAAAGATGAACGATTTTATTTTATTTCATTTTATTCAGCAAATGTCGTAAGGATACAAAAATAATACAGTAATTATCACAAAAATAATAATGTGATAATTTGCCATAGACTGAACTATAATTTCTTGAATGGTTATGTTTTAGGTGGTGCCCTGAATGTTTGTCAGCTGATGAGGTGCTCAAAGTCCTCTTTCCATTGATGTTTGATAGTACTACTGAATATATAGCAGAAAATGTATGTACCACAGAGTTTTGTGGGAGTTTTCTAATATTATTTACAGTTGATGATATATTATAATTGTAATTTATAAATAAATTGTTGAATGACATCACAGCACTTGTACAACTTTAGAACGGAGTTGACAATATTTTTTAGGTGTTTTTGAATGCATATCATATTAGTGTCCTTCTAATTGATGACTAAACACTTGCAAACCTATGGTCAATATCATTATGTAGTCCTTCTGTAACTTATGACTTCAATTGATTCTATTTCAGTTGACCCAGATCATAGAAAAAGCAAAAGTGACCCCTGAAACTGTGTCTCACCAGACGTACCTTCATGTCGTAGCAGTGTGTCATGACATCATCATTAATCACTCCTCTGCAACTAGGTAAAGCATAACACCATATTCAGTTTTCTTTATTAGAAAAAAAAATACCTATTAATGATTTTTTTTTCAATTTTTAAACTTTTGACATGTTACTGCTCCTAGAAATATCATCTGAAAATCATGTTTGTTTTGATACAAGAAAGATTTCAAAGATTGTTTATACCTCTTTTTTTTTCAGTGGTTTGGATGAAAAGGTTCTACTTGAATGTTTGAAATTCATGGAAAATAGTCTGGAAAAGGCTGAAGCTAAACAAGCTTTCAAAGAATTTTATACAGAAGGAAGAGTTGATTTAGTGCAATTGCTGTTAGCAGCTGCAAATGACAATTTATCACCTGTTCATTTTGGCACTAGAGTCTTGAAGTTCTTCAACAAATTGTTCCAACTAGGTACTGGTGCGCTATATATTTTATACTCAGAAATTAATGTTGTATCATCTTTCACGTCTTCTTTCAAAATAAACTTTCTTCAAGAGTAGAAATTAATCACTTATAATTACGCTTTTCAGCTGAGAAAAATCCTGTGGATCCAAACTATGCTGCCTTGTGTAAATCCCTAGGTGGACTTGCCAATTTGGAACCTGCTGTTTTACAGAACTGGCTGAGCAAAATGATCATGGGATCTCTAAGTGTAAGTAGCAAGATTCATATTAAATTTTGTAATAGATGTGATTAAAGGATTCAGAAAATCTCATATTAAGTTTACTTTGATATAAAAGCATCCAAAGATCTAAAATGTGTGACTGGGATGAATAGTCTTGATTGGTAATATTCATTGACCCATTTTTGTTTGAAGAGTATGGAAGATGGAGGAAAAATGCAAGAAAATCGTCATCTGCTCCAAAGTTTGACAACTTACATTGTACAGGAAAACAGGTAAAAATAAATCATTTTTTATAAATTTGTGACTTCTGAATTCCTATTGCCATTTAAAAAGTATTTTTTGAATTTTACATACCTTGGAATCTCTTTTCAGCCATGTTGGAGAAAAAGTTGCCAAAGCCATTTTGAATGCTTTGATACCCATGGGATCCCAAATACTCTCACCAACAAGTGAAGGGATTGGCTTTTCAGAACTTATGGTTGTTATGGCAACACTTGCTGGAGCTGGAACAGGCTCTGGACACATTTCCTTGTTCAAAGCAGCTACTGGCTGGCTTGAATTATGGTAAGAAATAATCATTATGCAATATTTGAAAATAAAATCTGATGGCTATAGTGATATGAGGTGATAGCAGGGCATTGCATTATTTGATGATTTAAAGAATCTTTCCATGAAAATTTCAGGGAAAATTACTGTCTGTAATCATGGTTTCTTCTTTTTTTCCAGTAAAACATACTTGGCTCAAAAGAATGTCCATGAAAAACTCCAAGAAAATGTAATCAAAGGAAAGGTAAAGACCACTATCTTTTTGACACAATAACTATTGTATTAAAAACTGATGATCATATGATTCTTAATACAAAAATCAAACTATTAAGTGCTTGTTTAATTTATTTTGTACAGCATGAGGTCATGTTGGAGTCAACTTGCTACCTTTTATCCTACATTGGAGACATATTGGGTGCAATCAAACACTCCTCGGAGAAACCTGGAGTAACTTCACCACCCTATGATGCAGAAGTACACATCCAAGATATGGAATCAGATTGGCAAGAAGAAGTTGCTGTAGAAGATACAGACTCTGCAGCGGAAGATTCCGTAAGTAATGCTCTAGCAAAGCGTCTCGCTAGTCTTTCAAACTATTACATTGATTGGAAGTGTAGCTGTTTTCTTGGATTTGCAATTGTGGAGCAAGAATGTATATGATCATTATTTGAATTATATTTACAGGATGAAGAATCACTAAACAACAAACTTTGCACATATACAATAACCCAAAAGGAGTTTATGAATCAGCATTGGTAAGTACTAGAATGTGAGGTCCACAAATAATAAATGTCAACACTGCTTATCACTTTTCTTGCTGCTCCATTGTTTCTTTGTTACCTTTTTTGAGCTTTTAATGTAATACAATATTTTGATATTTTGTTTTGTTTAGGTACCATTGTCATACTTGCAAGATGGTAGATGGAGTTGGGGTCTGTACTATTTGTGCAAAAGTCTGTCACAAGGACCATGAGCTGTCTTACGCTAAGTATGGATCCTTCTTTTGTGATTGCGGAGCCAAAGAAGATGGTTCATGCACGGTAACAGACTTACTTACAAAAAAAGTTATTTTCTGGCTACACCCCTTCTCCTCGTCAGTTGACTACCCTGCTTCACTTCCATTCATGTTATAAGTACTAAGGTCCTTGAAGTCATAGGAGTATCTTGGTTTAAAACTTTTTTTTGTTTTCAATGTCTATATCAAGTTAACAATGATAGAGCTTTGATTCAGTTTATGAGGAAAGTACTTATCTTTATAGGCCTTGGTCAAACGTACCCCACAAAGTGGATTGGACAGTTCAGGCCATCCACCAGTTCCATCCCCATTCAGTATGGATACCATGTTAACAAGTTCCCTAAGAAGGAGATTATCATCTCCAAATGTCAGTGATAAAACAGACGGGTCCAAGACCACAGAGAAAATGTCCAAAGAAAGAGAAGCTCTCTGCAAGCAGATTGAGGTTGGTTCATAAAAAGACATATTCTGAAAAGTGATATTTTGGTTGGTGTTCAAAGGTTAAATCATATATTATGTAAACCATTTTAGAAAAAATATCCCCAAATTATCACTTTTCTTTTTTTTCTTCTATTTTTTCCTATGTAACATGCTTGTTGCTCCTTACCCTGTTCTGTATGTCTTGTCTCCTTTCAAGAGCATTTCTGCCTGTTTCTATTGAACTCTGATTTTTCTATGAATTCAGATTTTTTGAAATGAAACATTTTCATTTTTGACAAAAACTTGAATGTATGAATGAAAGATATGCTGGAACAAAATGATCTGCCTCAGAATATATTTAGTCTGTTACTATAGGTCAAAGTATTATTTTTTGTTTGTTTTACTTACTTTTGTGATTTTTCCCACATTTTCAGAATTCGAAGGAAGCTTTAATCAAACATATGGTAAGTAAGTTAAATGTTTTTTGATGTTAACCTCTGTCTTTTTGTTTTGAATTTGTTTTTGTTTTCTTCCATAGTTGCACAATACTTTTGTTTTCAAAGTGGGGCAGATGATCTTATGAGTGATTTACATCAATGTGAATTTTTTCTATACATGTATATTTGTCTATGTTTTTTTATCAAATGATGAATATTGACCTTGTTGTAATAAACATGTATCAATAAACTCTGCGGTACTCATTCATTAAACATAGTCCATCATTAGATTTCAAATTCCTGCTTTTTTAAAGCCCTATATTTTATAGAAGTATCACATGCAAAAGTGGATACTTATCAATAATAGAGAAGAAAAAACCATTGTGATCTTCAATGTTAACAATTCCTATTTCATGAGATAAAGGAATGAGAGCCTCTAAGATATTTTAAAATAGCCATCACAAAACAAATAGCATCCTATGCGAGATGCCTGTTGCAATTCATAAGTTGTTGTTGGAGATGGATCATAATTAATTTCTCCTTATTTATTTCACAGGAACAAAGTAAGACTGTGCATATTGTCATAGATCTACTCCAGTCTCTGATTCCATCTATAGTAGATATCTATGAGAAAACATCACCTTGTGGCAGTACAACAAGAGCTAAAGAAGCCTTGCAACAATTAAAAGATTTGACTAAAACAGTATCAACTACAGAACAACTCATGGTAGGCATGAAATTTGAGAACTTGATAGTATAGTATTTCGAGGTTTTATTATTTCTTTCTTATTAATATATTCTGTCGGATAGTAGCGGGTGAAATTCTTTTTTTCTAAAATTGTAAATATTTAACCCTTTTGAAACTATAGACCGCCACCCTTGGATCCCAAGAAGGTGCTTTTGAAAATGTCAGGATGAATTACAGTGGTGATCAAGGACAAACGATAAGACAATTAATTACATCACATGTATTGAGAAGAGTTGCAATGTGTTGTCTTAGTTCAACACAAGGCAAACGACAGCATCTAGCTGTGAGTCATGAAAAAGGAAAAATTACAATTCTACAGCTGTCTGCTCTCCTGAAACAAGCAGATTCTAGTAAAAGGAAACTCACACTTACGGTTAGTATTAAACTATCCATGATTTGTTGATTGCTTTCCGATAATAGATATGATTTCATTATTATTGATTTGACTGTGTTGCTGTGTGAATGTGTGTATGTATAAATATTTCAATGAATATTCAACTTTCAGAGACTGTCTTCAGCTCCAGTTCCATTTACTGTGTTAAGCATTACAGGAAACCCAAGCAATGAAGATTATCTTGCAGTATGTGGACTCAAGGTAAGAAAACATTGGCCTTTGGGTTTTTTAAATTTAGAATGAAAGAAAGAAAAGTTTTGCATCAAATAGTCTTCCAATACCATCCCTTCATCAGGGTTTGTGATTTATCTATAGCCCCAAGAAGAACCTAATCAGATGGAACTGTTACTCTTCAATATAGCTGTTTACTATTTTTCACTGTCCGCAATTTTGTTTGTGTCACTATTGCAACTTTGATTTGCTATTCACCTTCTTTTTCAGGATTGCCATGTGCTTACATTCAACAGCAGTGGTTCAGTATCTGACCACCTTGTTCTGCACCCTTCTTTGGACACAGGGAACTTCATCATCAAAGCCTTGTGGCTGCCAGGCTCTCAGACAGAACTAGCAATAGTCACTGCAGACTTTGTCAAAATATATGACTTATCTATTGATGCTATAAGTCCTCAATATTACTTCTTGTTACCAAGTGGTAAAATCAGAGACAGCACATTCGTCTTCACCGAAGAAGGGCGATATATGGTTCTCATGGCCTCATCTGGATACATCTATGTGCAAGCGATGGAAGAAAAAAGTTCTGCTACACATGGACCATTTTACATTACTAATATTTTGGTCACTAACCATCAAGAAATTAAGGTAAATTAGTATTTGAGTTTAGCACTTATTTTCAGATAATAATAATCAAAAGAATTGTGACCTACTTAGATGTAGCCTTTTCTGTGAAATCCCAGTAAACAAATTTTCCAAAAATCTGATAGAAAACCAATAAGGATATGCTTTTCTAAATTCAACCTTATATCCATTGTTTGGTAGGGATTCTTATTCAAATAATTCATAGATTAACTACTATATTCTCAGTCCTTAGGTACATTTTGACTGTTTGTGTGTTATCTGTTTTAGGAAAACAATGGCCAAGTAGCAGGTGGTGGTGTGTCTGTCTACTATTCCCATGCTTTGCAATTGCTGTTCTTTAGCTACAGTCAAGGCAAAAACTTTTGTGGAGCTATCCAAAAAGACATGGAGAAGTTGTCAAAGGTCTTTGCTATCTTTTTCAAAGGGTATGTTTTCAATGTATAAATGTATGCAATTTTAGTGAACATTACCTACACACTCATGTCATTGATATAAATAAAGTCCATTTGTATATAGCTTAAACATGATTGCAAACTGAATTAATTATTGGAATGGAACATTATAGTGGAGGATTGACTCAACATGTTATTCTTAATGTTGCTACTTTTTGTTTTTCCAGATCTGATGGTGGTAAAGCCAGTTATGTCCACCCCTTGGTTCAGTGGACAGAGGTTCCAAATCACCCAGGACTTATCTGCTCTATGACACAAACAACTAACAATCCAGTCATTCTTATGATTAAACCTGATTCTATCCAGGTTCAGGAGATCAAAGTGTTGCCTGCAAAAGCTAAGGTTAGTTGATATTGTATATGTTATGTTAGATTTTTTGATTATTGAAATTATATCAATATCTTGATAAGATTCAGAATGATAAATTTTACCCACTTTCACAACGGAAAGAAAGGTCAGTCATGTAGTTTTATGTAATATTTTCTCTAGTACTCTTTCAAAAATAGTCTGCTGTATTTAGGTAGAAAACTTGCAAATCATCATTATCCAATTAATTATTTTTTTTTAGATTCAAGATATGGTAGCAATCAGGCATTCTGCATCCAGTGCAGACCAAAGGACTACATTGATTCTATTATGTGAAGATGGAAGTCTGAGAATATACATGGCTAATGTAGACAAGACTAACTATTGGATGTCTCCAACTCTACAACCACAGAGTACTATATCAGTACTAAAACCTGTCAAAAAGAAGAAAACCACAAAGACTGGTAAGTTAGGATTTATGTAATGACTTTTATTTCTTATGAAAAGATAAAAACTCTGACGATATCTTTATATTTTACTTTTTTAATCTTTGCTACTTCCCCAGGGCGACCAGTTGGACAAGTAAATTTCCCAGTAGATTTCTTTGAGCATTGCTCCCAATCCAGCGACATTGAAGTAAGTAGAAAAGTGACAAATTCTTAAGATAAGCATTATTTCTTAGAATAACAATATTCTTATCCTACTCCAGTTGCCTTTTATATGATCTCAATGTTGCTTGATTTAACTGGTTTTGATTTTGTTTTAGTTTGGTGGAAATGATGTTCTACAAGTGTACAACACTGCTCAAGTCAAACAAAGACTGAACACAACAGGAATGTACATAGCATGTACTAAGGTAGGTTTTCTAAATGAATATTGAAAAAATAGAACAGTATTTATAGTGAATATTTTGTTTTGTTTTCCAGTGCCTTGTATCTCACTTATTTTTATTTCTTTATTTTTGTAGCCAAATGGTTTTACAATTGAAGCTCAAAATTCCAATGCAAACCATGTTATTGTTGGAATAAGAGTCCTTGTTGGCAGTCAAGCCATTGAAAGAGCACCCTCTACCATCGAGTTCTGTGGTAGAACAACATTGGTAAGAGTTTGCAAATTATGTTTAATAATAAAAGTGCACTGCTTTCCTTTGATTGGGCTAGACAGAGAAGTGAAACTTTTCTATGAAGAAAATTTTATGTTGAATTTATGATATTTTTAGGTGAACATCACCAGATCAAGATGGTTTGATTTACCTTTCACAAGAGAAGAAACACTGAAGACAGGAAAAAAAGTTTCAATAAATTGTAAGTTGCTTTTCATTTCTCAGTGTACTTTTTGCTTGAACTAAATGGATGGAAAATATGTTGATAATCACTTGAAAATGTATCTTCTCATTCTTACTTCCTTCTACAGTTGGTGCAAGTGCAGACCGTTATTCCGTCACTATGGTAGATTCACTCAAAGTGTATACCAAAACCAAAGAATCATTTGGTTGGCCTGAAGATACAGAAGATTTCACTGACAGCACAGCGCCAAAGATTGTCCCCCCTTCAACTCCAGGGGTCTCTAGTAGTGGAGAATCTGAAAGTACAGTCTTGGCTCCAATTCCACTGACTTCTGTTGATAGGTAGGTAATCTTTAGTATGGTTGCCCCTACAAAGCAATATTTTGATGCAAAATAATTACAATCTTGTAGCACACATTCAATTCATTGTTCTTTTTTTTTCTTCTTTCAGGCTGCTGTTCAGCTCTCTGGAAGTATTAGAAGGTTGCTTTGCATCATCATCATCATCAGATGACAACGTAAGATTTATGTGACATCTTTACCTGAATTCTTTTATGAATTTTAAATTGTTGACCTTAACTTACATTTACATTTAATGATTAATTTTGCTTTAGGAATCGACAAAAGCTACAGCTCAAGAAATAGCCACACAGCTCCTGACATTACCAACTCCAAACAGTGTTCAACACCAGACTAAAGTGTTACTTTCCTCACTGCAGAGTGGAAAACAGGCTTACCACACACACAAGGTAAGGACATTGTTTTTACAGTTGTACTATTGTTGTTTTTTTCATATTCAATGTTACCATATTCATCAAATCTTAGCTATGCCAACAAATGAACTCGAAATTAATTTTGTTATGTTAATTGGTAATGTTTCAATTTCAATAATTTCATATAATAGGATCAAGCCCAGTTGGCTCACGTTGTACAGTGTCTTGGGGCAAGAAAAGATACACACCAATTAGACCCAGAAGCTTACCAGAGATTGGTTGTAACAGCAAGGTCTGTAGCAGTAGCAAGACCAACTAATTTGGTGAAGTTTGCTGAAAAAGAAAGAGCTCACCTAGAACAAGGTGTGTATTTTCAACATCAAGTTGTAGCTGAAAAGTTCTACTAACTTGAAATGTTATAAGATATCAGGTCCATATATTTTATATAATGTATGCTTTTTGTATTAAGGAAACCAACAATATACTTTCTGTTCCATCATTACTTTGTGATTATATGTATTTGAATGATAAATTTACTTTCTGATATTTTTAGCTATGCTTGTTACTGACTTAGAAGAAGAAGAAAAAGCAAATGCTCACCCAGCATCATGGAAACAATTTGTACAGCTAGAAGGCAGTGAGGGACAGCATTTCATGGTTCAACTAGTGGATGCTTTCTGGCGTCTCCATGACAGTAGACCAAAAAATCATATGATTGCACCAGTTTGCTTACCAGGTATGATCTTGTTACTTCCAAAATATTGTGAAATTTAGACAGACGTAGTGTGATTACCCATGCATTGTGATATAATATTTTGATGTATTTGTTATTGTTATTTTTCTAGGGCTAACTCATACTGAAGCGACAGTTGGAGCAATGATAGAAATCCTTCATGCTTTTACAACATGTGATGTGGATAATGTAAATCTTGCAGCAAAGATATACATTGGAATGTTGTTGTCAGAGGTAGATGATAAATTTTATATCACTATTAACTAAATTATGATAATTGTTTTAATAATGTAGGGCCTGTTTCAAATACATCAATAATGAAAATGTAACTACCTTCAGCCTAACAAACTTGTGATTATTATGCAGGAAAATGTTGTGCTAATTGGATGAAATAATTCCAAGGTAATCTTTGTTTTTTATAGGACACGGTTGTGAGCTTTGCATCTAAACAAGCCTTGATCAGAGTCTTGAGACCAAAACACAGAAGGAGAAGAGTGTTTATACCTTCTCCACCAAGATGTAGCACCCCTGGAGCAGCTGGTGGTGCAACGGGTGGAGCAGGAGGAGGAGCAGATGATGACGATGATGATGACCAAAAGGGAGATAAACCACAACCTCCACCCACACCACAAGAAGAGTTACCACCTCCCCAACAAAATGGGGACCCCGAGTCTCAATATGAAATAGTTGTAAGTAATGAATGAATGGACAACTAAAACATTCCCCTAGACATGCATTCTCAAATTTCCTTCAACTGACTTAGGGAGACTATTTCACAAGGGTATTTAAGTTATAGAATAAGGAAACCTCCTAACAATGCTTTGGTTCTACTAAAAGATTGTGAGGACTATACGAGTGGACTTAAGTATCTTGGTGAAATGGAACCCCACTGCTTCTTTGTGAGGAATGAAGGCATGTAAATGCATCTATGTCATATTTCCCATTTCTAGGAACCACCAGAAGCTATGGTTCTGGATCCTCCTGAACCCAATGCAGCCATGCAGCCTAACCCTTTGGAAGCCCTCCTGGCACAAGCTGGAGGTGGCAACTTTCCTGCCATGCTAGATATCCCTCCAGATGCAGATGATGAGACCATGGTAGAATTGGCTATTGCACTCAGCTTGCAAGATCAGGTCTTTGTTGATTCTATGCACCTTGCCACTACTTGGACCACTCTTTTTTGAACCAACAGCTGTTTCAGTGCAGTAAAGCTGTCTCAAAAGATGATTTCAGATCTTGAAATTCATACCATTTTGTGGCTTATTTGGTTACAAAAAAATCTGTTGTTTATATTACTTTGATTATTTGTTTAGCTATAAAGAAATCATGATTCTGAGAATCTTTCATGATTATGACTCGACTGAGCATAAGATAGTTAATGAAATCATCTGACAGGGAAGCAAAACTGAGAAGCACATTGGTCAAATTTTGTTTTGATAGTAGAAAATTCATTTTTTGAATATTTTTCATTTGATTGCTGTTCATTTAGAACAAATAGTTTTCCTATGCTTTGTACAAACAAACAAATTTTTCAAAGGCTAGACATTTTTTAGTCCTAGATAATCGAGTGGTCCAAGTAGCAACATTTTTAATCATCTAAACTGAGTGTTTTTTTACTTGCATAATGCTGATATATTGTATGTGTGTGTGTGGATGCGTGAGTGGATGTGACTAAAATTAGTGCAACAGTTCTTGAAAGTGGATATGCTTTGTCATGTTTGATTAAACTGTTAACCCGAACACGGATGTTGTTTGTTGAATAGATCATTAATGAAAAACCTATGATATAAGTAATGTAGCCTACAATGTGAATGTGATGTGACAGTGTGAATGCTTAGTGTTCTTACTATGTAGATAATAGGGATAAATTTGCATTAACACAACTAATATGTTCAGAAATCTTAGCTATGTCAAAGTATCATAGACCATCACATTGACCTGAAATTGCGTGACAAATTATTGTGACAATGGCAAAATTGAGATTATATTTCTTGATAATTTGAATTAAACACTGAAAGAAGTATGATTATGCCTAGAAGTTGTTGCCCCCACCCCTACATGCTTGATGATTAAGTTTGCGGTGTGATAAGAGAATTAAGCTTTTTGTGTTTCCAGCTAAATGCATGTTAATTGAGCTCAAGTTGTGATTAAGCTTTCCTTGAAATAATAGCATGCCAATAGAAATAGCCTAAATGAAAATGTAAATTGAAAGATTGATAAGAATTGCATATACCATGATTTTGAAATATTAAACATACAAAATTCTTATGTAGTTTTTGGGATGTTTGCTAGAATCAATGCCCCTGAATGAATAAAGTCATTAGCAGCTTAAAATACTTTCAAGTTCTGATAATATTGAGATGGTCCAGGCTTGGTTTTAATTGGGTCTGTTCTGGTTGCATTCCAGTCAAGTCATAGTGGAGGTTTGGGACTTCAGGGACTGAGTTTAGGACAACAGAGCCAAGGCAGTGGGTCCATGGAGGCAGGGCATTTCTCTGATACCACAGCATCTGCCCCAT
This sequence comes from Pharyngocirrus eroticus, assembly GCA_033118115.1. Taxonomy (NCBI): domain Eukaryota; kingdom Metazoa; phylum Annelida; class Polychaeta; family Saccocirridae; genus Pharyngocirrus; species Pharyngocirrus eroticus. The sequence goes on from JAVSBT010081884.1 coordinate 14,266, forward strand.
GCAGTGATGATGAAGTAGGGAGTACTGCAGCCACAGATGGGTCTACCTTGAGGACATCCCCAGCAGAACATGGTGGAAGTGCTGGCTCAGAAAGTGGAGGTAGTGCTGTAGATTCTGTCTCAGGTAATTCAGAAATGACATTGTGGAAATAGATAACAACATTTTGATTTGTATTAATTCAGTAGATACTTTAAAAAGTGTATGACAAAACGTATTTTTTTTGTTTTCTGGCAGTGAGTGGACGTAGCAGTGCTTATGGTGATGCAGTACCAGAGAGTAACACAATGGGAGCCAGAAGTGAAACAAGCAGTGTGGGCATGCCTAGTGGTATGATGCAACAAGAAGGAGACGGATCAGATCAGGCAGACACTGATTTAGACACAGTCTTCAGACTCCATGCCCTAAGATTGTCACTATTGGAAAGGATGATCAGATATCTGCCACATCTTAAAGATGTAGGAGGAGTCAGATCAATACCATTCATGCAGGTAAAATCTTGTATTCATGGAATATCGAATTAGTATCAAGATATCCAAAGATTTGGTATTTGATATATATTTCTAAGTGCAATGAATACTAGCCTAGCTGCAGTAATAGTAGAAGTAAAACTATAAATTAGCATTATGCACAAGACTACATTTGTATTCAACATAATTGTAATATGTGATATTATATAACTCTGTTAGGTTCTAGTGAATGGATTTGTTTTCTTTTTACAGGTGATTTTGATGTTGACATCTGATTTAGACAGTGATGAAGAGAAAGACAAAGCAGCTCTTGATAGTCTTCTTTCATTTCTTATTGGTGAATTAAGCATGCAAATCAAGGTAAATACTAATTTTTTGATTATTATAATTGATAGGAAATTCATTATAAGTTAAAAGGTTCTATTAAGAGTTTCCTTTTCTTATTGGTTAATGTTTTTCTTATATATTTGATAGGATGCCAACAGTATGTCGGCCAGAAGTGAGCCCCATGAAGTCAAGCTGATCATTATGAGACTTCTTAGTGTATTCATGTCCAGAACTAAAGCAGGAACAAAACCTTCAGGAGAGGTATGTCATAAATAGCAACACAAAGATATTATAGAAAACATCTGTTATATTAACCGATCCATCACTCAATTAAATCATCCTGTTACAATTTAAGAGAGCAATTGTACATCACTCTTCTTTTTATCTTTTTTTCTTTCAAGTCTTCTTCCTTTATCAGTACTTGTACTGCATCAGCTATGCTTCAATGTGGAGGTCTGGATTACTGCTTGAACATACTCAAGACTTTATTAGACTACTGGAAGGCTTTGCCACCAGAGGAGGTAAATTTTGGAGCTTGATTTTCTATAGTACATTACTGAACAGAAAAAAACTTTAAATTCCTCTTCATTTTCTCCTTTTTCGTGTGTGTGATAATGAATAAATTCCTTTTTTCTTTTATCAAATAGGAAGGCAGTGTTTTACCTGGACAGCTATTAAAGCCTCACCCACAGTCACCTTTGCCCGATATGTCACCTTTCTTCTTGCGTCAGTATGTTAAAGGTCATGCCAGTGATGTGTTTGAAGAATATCCACAACTTATGACAGAAATGGCCCTCAGATTGCCATATCAGGTACAACTAGAAACAGACAATTGAAGTTTTAATTATAAATTCATTTTATGCTGTAACTACACAAGCTTTTGTTTATTGTCAACTTTGCAATATTTCTTTTTCTTTTTTAGATGAAGAAAATTGCTGAAAATGCTCAAGCAATAGCAAACCCAACATTTGAACAGACTTGGTTCCAGATTCTATCTGAGGTAAGGTTTAATGTTACATCCAAGTGAATATAAACTTTCATATACTTTTGATCAATTGTTGTTTCAGAATATCTGGTCTCTTTAATTTCTCTATTATTTGAGTCGATTATGAGGTTCGAGTCCCACTCAAGGT
>JAVSBT010081995.1:0-10421 GCA_033118115.1 Pharyngocirrus eroticus
GGGTTTTTTGACCAATGTCTTTTGAACCAGGTTCAAATAGACAAAAGTATTTGTACTAAAAAAATACTTTTTTAATCTATTTGTCTTTTTGGATATAGTTATTCGAATACTGTGTGCGGTTGGCATAACTGTAAGTAATAAATCAAACATATAACATTAAACATTTAATTCATTAGTTTTTGTCATGATCATCATCAACTTGCAAACTGAAACATCTTGTGTTCAATTAATGTTGGTAAAGATATGATTTTTCTTGGCCAACTTCTTGTCACAATATCATGGCCTACTTTGCTTTAATACTGTAAGTAACAATGGACTGTGACAATGTCTAAGGTCAAATACACCTGTCACAACTCAAGAGGGGGTGTAATGTTAAGGCATGCAGAAGACACAAGTTTAAATGAAAGGCATTCTTAATTTACAGGCTCTTTGAAAATATCCCTTTTTAAATAGACCTTGATTTTTCACCTATGTAAAATGAAATGTAACCTGATAAGCAATTTGACTATACAACTTAAAACAACTACCTAACTCTATAAAATGTGCTACTTCAACTCATTGAGCTGTTTATAATATGGTGTAAAATTAGGTCTTATGAAAATAAATCAGATCATATAAATATGAGTAAACCATTGCAAGAAATGCTGCTGTGGCAGTTGCCTCAATTCAGAGATAAGTGAAGCAACTGAACCATCAAGAATAATAAAAACTGTCCGAAGAGTCACAAACACATTGTTAAAACAAAGTATTACATGTACTTGTCAAACACAAAATACAGATATAGACTTGATGTGTGAAAATTATCAAGTTGAATAAACTCACTCTTTTGGATATCAAAAAGTTTTATTATTCGATTTTTTTATGCAAATGTTAAATTGTATACTTGTGTATATTTAGTAATATTGTTATGTGACTCAAATATGGTGGGGGTCATTTTTGAGGACAGTAATATCATCTAATTTTAAAGCCATAGAAAAAAATATGAGATTCTTCAAATACCAAGCCATCTAACGCAATCTGCTATTGATTGTACATAATTATTTGAAATATCAAGACATTTTGTACTTGTAGATCAATTAAATCCCACTTTTTGTTATTTTTCACAAAATCCTTTATTTTTCTGTTATTGTGTTAAGATATTTCAGGTGATTTCATCCCACATAGTTTGACTACCTGACTGGTCTGTTTTACTTGGTTCTGCAAGGACATTTGGGAAGTCAAAATACATTCCAGATTGAAGCCAGAAATCTAGTGTTTTGTTTAATTTATTCATAGAGTATCATGGATGCACAAGTAAGGAATAGTATGGTACAGTTGAGAATCAGAATCAAACTTTCATAATTCTCTTGTTAGTTTCAACATGCAGCACAGTCTAAAAAGCCTTGGTTGTTTTCTTTAATGGTCTATTTTTCCTTCTTTTGAGTTTGGAAGTTCTTATGCAAAAGGTACACTTAATAATGGCTATGCATATGAAGTTCATTGAGTAAAGCAAGTAACATTCTTGGTCTTGTAGAGGGCCAAAATGCAATTGTATTTAACAAGCACTGCAAGGAAGTAATCAGGCTTCAAACACAGGTTAAATACTCAACTGTAGAGAGTAAATGAAATTTCTATGCTCTTATAATACTTTGCATAAAAAGGAAATGGAAAAAAAGGAATCTATTTTACCATTGGACTACATTAGATTCTTTTTTTACACTAAGCCTAATTATTTCCCTATAGAATCAATTCCATGATATCAAAATGTCTTCAAGTCAATACTAGGAAATAAAATGCAGTTAATGTCATTCATGAACAAACATGCAATTCAATTCTCATAATTATTGTTTTACTTTTTCATCCTTCTTGAACCAACTTAGAAGGGAGTGCTGTTGAATTTGTCCTTCCTTCACATCATAAACAGTATCGCCCTGGTAACAGGATTACAAAACATTCAGTTTGATTGCACGTAGAGTAATTTACCAATCTTTAAACTATCGATCATCTCATAATTATGTCTACTGTTTCATTGAATAATGAAATGAACAAAAGGATGCCATTTCATCATTCTTGGTTTGTAAAGAAAACATTCCAAGCAACATTTTCACACACATCAAGTTACAAAATTATCTAGCAGAAATAGTTGCTTGTCATTTTTATTACAGAATATTGTTGAAAAGGTGCTACAATAGTGAAACAATGGTTTAAATGTATTTAATGAAGAAAACCATTTTTTTAACTCCCCCATATATTGGAATATCTAAATTACTTCCTTGATGTGAATACTACGATTGAACTTAGTTCTAGTCTTTCTCAGATTGATACACTTGTACCACTGATGCAAAAGATCTCATAACCATAGGTTATCATTGTATTAATTAAAGGAATATTCAATATACAACCAAACATACTTAAATCTTTTCAACATTTATACTAGCCCGGACATCAATATCAAGCTACTCCAAAAATTGTAGTAACATATATTGTGTATTTGTAAGCCTATGGGCATTAGTTAAGTAATTGGCTAGCCCTACCAATTAGTAATGAAATAATTGCAGCTGATTTATCAACAATCATGTTACAATGTATAGGTATCTTTTAGTCTCTTTCTGCCATACAAACATCCCCGTTCATCATATCTATGTGATAATGTATTTTATAGACAAGGGTCAAAGATGACCATATGGTGTCATGTTAAATGTAGTTTTTCACAATTGATGCTCAGCTATTCAATATATAAATATACAATTCAGTACTATAGTGAGCACTATCTTAATGTTACAACCATTGAGAAATTGCTTAACAAGTGGTAAAACTGAATATTTGCAATTAAAATCAGAAGAAGAAAAAACTTACCGGTTTTGGCATGTTGGCAGTTCTTCAGTGATGTACTATTGGGATCTATGTGATTTAAGATAATCTCTGGTCAGTTTTTTCACACAAAGACCTTGATAAACCTTAACCTTTGCCAATGAAGATCTGAAATTAAATGAATAGTATAGATAATACTTTGTTGAGTCAATTACTACTTATCTCACTGCCAAAATTAATGAAAAGGTATCAGTGTCATACTGCTTCTGATAAATTTACATAGCTTATCTACCCTTTGACCCCCTAGCTATTCATCATTACATCACCAACTAAGGCTTCTATAAAAGTACAAAAGAGTTAAATTTTCAATCAAAATCTGCATGAAATATGGATAAAAAAAAATTATAATTATAGTTTCTGGGTTCAACGATTTTTTCCAATAATTTCAAAACTTATTTCATGGTAAAGACATATTAACCACAAATATAAAAGGAGTGTCAATTTGTCATTAACTGATCGGACATCCTGTATAGATTATAACTTGGGTCATTTCTTTAACTATATGTGATGCATATTCAATAAGAAAACAATGCACATAGCTGAAACATGAATCATAAAACTACATACAGCCATTCCATGTAATATTATATTTTTCATTCATTGAAGCTTGTAAAACAATGGTCACACTAACATTGTTTTTTCACAATCAGTTTCATAAAATTCAATTACTTAGATGGAGAAACTTTAATGACTAAGTCTAAGCAGTATCAAGATTAGCACATTTCAGTTGTGTTACCTATTCATCCATCAACACCACAGGAGAATTTTGTAATTATCATACAATGCTTTCCATGACACTTCAGAATTAAACAATGTATCCTAATTCAATTGTATACAGCATATTAAATGAAGCCAAGTTAATGACATCTCCCAAAACTTGTCTACATATAACTGATGTCTCATCCTCTCATCTGGAGTGGCTACAAGTTCTATTTATCAAACTATCAACAGTAGCATAAGTAAAAACGAGTCTGTATGCCCCTAATGCCAGGTTAGCATGAAATAATGTTAACAATTGTAGTAACCATCCATCTTTAAATGAATACACTTTCAGTTGAACTAAATACGTATTCATCGTAATGGTTCGCTTGAATGGGCTGGTTGTAATATAAGTATTTAGATTATGGTTAATTCAGATGTCAAAACTAAACTATGGATTTAAAAATCGGTGCATTACCTCTTGTTTCATTATTGAGGTACCATGGGCGTGACACTTTCAACTTTAAAGTTAACTTTTCCTCTACCAAAGGCAATAGTTATTCTTGTGAAACTTTTTGACGTGTAGAACGTTCAGTCTTTGACACCTGTCCAAGTTGTCAAAAGTTTTAAAAGACAGAAAAACTCGCTCAGGTAACAGGTTTTCTTACCTTTAAGGCTCGGAACATCAAACCTCCTAGGGTGTGTACTACCGAAAAGAATTTGGTGTTCGGGCGCATGGAACAAAGTTCAAAATGATAATCAAGACAGGTGACCTGCAGAGGCCCATGCCGACAGTTAGGAATGGCGGAAATACAACCAAAACAACCCCTTAAAACGCCAACCGGCTTCTTTCCACAAAAAGTAACAAACGTCATTGCTACCTTTCTACCCCAATACCAAATGGGTTTTTTCGCCAGTTTGCTCACACAGTTTGGTGTTACTAAGCTATTCTCTTCACAAAGAAAATTACTTACCAGTATTTGATAAACACACCACCGTCGTGGATGACAATCCAATATGGCGGAACTGTCAGGGCGGGGTTCCCCATGCGCAAGCTTCAATTGAACAATTACGATACCCCCCTATACTACACATTGTAAATTACTTCCGGATTAAACTGAGAGCAAGAAAGTGTAAAAGGGATGACACTTCAGTCATTTGCAACCCCCCTCATGTCAAGAATAGACAGAAATAAACGGTTGGGGTTTATTCCAATTAAAAAAAATATTAATCAATACTTGCAAGTTAAATATCTTGGTGAACACCAAAAAAATTACGATGGAATGTTTTCCACAGAATTTTGTATGGAATGTCAAAACAAAAGAAAAGCAAATCAATGCCTACATTTGCAAAAAAGAAAATCAAACACTTTTTCGGCATCTTTTCAATTTATTTCAGAATAGAACCCTGGATGAATTATCTTTATTCAAAAAAATATACAGCAACAAATCAACATAGACTCTTTTATAGCGTTTTACGAACATTGGTCTGGAAAGATTAATCATTTTATTGTGTTTTCAATTAGGCAAAAATGTTAGGATAAATAATGAAAAATAGCCAATGATAAAGTAAAAGACATTTGGCTAAATACAAAACAAGCGTAATTCACATTTCTATTTGAAAAAAAAAGGTTGGTAATGAATGTCCGACTAATCCCCCCCCCCCCCCCCATTATAGATTTCAAAGAACACTCTTTTCTAAAGATCATCCAATAAACAAGCATTTCCAGATGACATGCAATGGGACTATTGGTTTATCTAAATAAAAACTTTAATAAAGATTCAGTTTGCTTATCATCATATTTTTTCTCTTTGTCTAAAACAGGATAAACAGTATTTGTTTGGTATAAAATAATCAAATAAGAAGGTGAAACAGATGTTATAACAATGTTGGGACAAAAATTATAAGCAAGCAGAAAATAATAAATACTTGTAGCAGCATGTTTAAAGGAAATACTGTTTTAAAAAAATATCTCATTTTCAATTAAATGACAACACTAATTCACAAGGCCTTTCTGACAAAAACAAAATAAAATACATAAACTTTATTTCACGTACAAAAAAACAATGGCATCTTTATTTTACTATATTCTTAATTTTGAATCAGTGGAGTGAAATCAGAACCAAAAATATTGAATTTTGAAAACGAGCAACACCATTTCTTGATCATTATGTCTAATCCCCAGGGTCAAACTTCTGACTACATCCATGGATTTTGCATACACCTCTGGTGTTCTCTACCTCATGTACATATATACACACAAAAAACAGTTTTTTGGGCAACAGTTAGTCTATTGGTTGGTAACAAATAGTTAACTTTACAAGTTTTGAATCATGGCAGTCTTTGTACATGTATTTGATACATTTTGTAATATTTTCTCGCATTTGTGATTTGAAAATGAAGTGATTTTTTTACTGTTTCATATAGTCTCTTTGTACCAAATGATATTATTTACAAATTAACAGGAAAATGCTGTTTGCTTAGGTCATCTCCTCATCTTCTTGTGAATCGTATTCAGGTACACCATTTGGCATCTGTGATTTACTCTCAGTTCGATATCTATCACTTACCACTTGTTCATTGTCCCCTAAGTTACCTGAATGTTTATGTTGTGGACTCCATGCATCATCACTCGAGATATCTGTGCTCTCAGTTCGATAAGCACCTTCTTTGCTGGTATGTTTCTTATTCGTATTAGTCTGTGACTGGCTATGAAGGGCTGTTTGATACTCATCACAGCTTTCTTCTTGCTGCCCCTCTGAAGTGTCTGTTTCCATGGCAACATGATGGTCACCATTAGTAGTCTTTTGGTGAAGTGGCTGGGAGTAGTTACTACTAGCCACACTAGATGTCTCTGTCCTATCCAATTTATGTGTGGCTGGGTGAGAGTCTGTTGTAGAGTGGGTGGGTGAAGTAGTCCTAAACTCTTCACCCAATTCACTGTTTTGGGGTGGCTCACTAGAGCCACAGTTCCTCAGTTGTTCGTTTTCTGTCTTTAATAAAGTTACTTGGTCCTTACTTTCCTTTAGTTCTTGTTGCAAAAAATAAATTGTACTTTGCATTCCCTCTACATCTTCATCTAGTTCTAATAGGAATTCATCAGTTTCTGTAAATATTAGGAGAAATAATGAATCAGTATAATTAAATAGTTCTATTAAAAAAAGTTGTATAAATTACATAAATACATATATGAAGCATAAGTAATCTATTTTCTCATGGAAACAAATCATTAACAAATTAAGGAAATGAACAGGCTTGTTCATTTCAATCCATTTACATCAAATTTTCAAATTCTGTCCTAGTCAGTGCAGATAACCCTTTTACTAACATGATGCAAATTTGGGTATTTACTATTTACTGTAAAGACTAGAACAGAAAACATCAGTTGTCGTCTCCATGCCAATTTTGGTCAAATAAAATAATATCCTGTTACTGAGGTCATAACAGAATCAAGATATCAAAGATAAGATTTATATTTGGTTTCAATAACTGTGTGTCATTTATTTTTGTGCCAAATTTGAGGGCATCAAATTATCATCTTTATAATAAAAACCCTTTTGAAACCAATCATTTTATGATTTTTTTCCCCAAAGTAATTTCATCACCAATGAAATAGAAATGTTACACTGTGACACTCCAATATTTGTTATAGAGTTGCAGAAAATATTTGTCTGTACAGTTTTTACTTATATTTATCAAAATAAGGATATTAGACTATTTTATTTCAAGAACTATTTTTTTAATATGCTCATAACCTCAAGTATGAATACTATATCAGTTAAACAGTTATCCTACCAAAGATTTTTGAGGGGGTCAGGGGTATACCATTAGAAGTTAAGGCAATATAATTTCATTCATTTTATACCTGTTTGACTTTTCTTCATTTCTTGTACCAATGTCTTTGTTAGGGCAATTTCCCCTTCTAATTTAGCTGTTCTTCCTGATGAGATCACTTTTCCCAATTCTTCATTCTCTTGTAGAAGCATTCTACATCTTGCCATCAACCTTTTTCCTGTTTGGCTGCAAAATGTGAACAGATCGTCCTTTATAGTTCATAATATGAGATAACTAAGAATCTCTACTTCTTTCTAATATTACTGTGGATACAAATGATTCTCTTGTACTCTTACTATGCTTGTGAATTGTTCATAATAATGGGTTATATTCAACAAAGGAATGAACTCGGCTAGTTTTTTAACATACACTTTTTTTAAAATATGAACAACTATGAACCAAAGAATCTACTCTTTGTGTTTGTTCATATCTTATACACCCTATATATTGACACATTCAAATTCATTCTCTATTCCAATGTTCTCTGTCTAACTACTGCTTTCATATCTCACCTGTCTGGAGTAAATTTCCAGGCTGCCAAATCATTTTGTGCCTGTTCTAACTTTTCTTTAAGCCCATCCATTTCTTTCTTCATTCTTAAGAACATCAAATTTACAGCTGGGTCCAACATCATACCACGTAATTGAGCTGAGCTTGGATTGTTTGCTTGTTTCAGTTCTTGAATTTGGTTCTACAAAGTTTAGAGGAGCAATGTTCCTATATTTGACATGTTATAATGTTTCCAGTTTTCATAGTTTTTTCCCTAAACAGCTTAGCCTTCACATCCATGTTTATATGCTTATTGAAAATAATAAATAGATACAGATCAACAATCTGGTTTGCGGGCAGAAAAAAACAAACTTGTGACATTACTTTAGATATTAAATTGTCTTTTTTTTTTCAAATTAATTTCTCATTCATATTTGTTTGCACCTAGAAGTATTTTAGGATTCAAATGAACAGGAAATTCATATATTCAGTTTTTTCATCCAAACAATTTATCATTCAGGCAGTCAGTTCTCTCCAACCAAAACTTCCAGATATCAATCAACATAATTATATAATAACATAAAATGGGTAGGATTTTTCACACTATCAATCCTCTTGCAACATGGCTGAATGTTCGACAATTAACTTTGTTTGAAACTTGCAGATGTATTCATAAAAAAGTACTAATAGATAATTAAAACCATTAGAAATATACATTATTTCTAGCTGATCTTACAATAGTTTGTGAAATGTTTATTGTTTTTATAGCTTAAGAAAGCTAATGGATTGTTCAATTCTAGATTATCAGTTTTTTCACACACCATGCGTTCTTGAATTTCTTGCTCTTTATTAGTCAATCTTTTTACGAGTATATTCTCTCTTCTGGTTGTTTCGTACACTTGTGCTTTCCACTTTTCTATCTCCGTTTCGTCTCCTAAAAATAAAGTAAATATTGAGTTATATCACAACAGCTTATTGAGAGAGCAAAATTTTCTTTTGATCAAACTATAACAAAATACTCCCAATGCCTAGTTACCTCCATCATACTATTTTTTAAGTGGCCATGCTAGAATTTAGAAAAAACTTTGTGTAACTACATTAACCCTATCAATCAATAGTTTTACAATACTAGCAACATTTTCATTGAAAATATTGGTACAAAAGTCAACTTACCTCCCATTTCTGCATCACCTTTGCCTCCTAGTGTATTTATGTAAGCATCTTGGTCATATAACCTTGATAGGAAAACAAAAAATATCACATTTGTTAATTTGTTTACTGCCACATTACATTAAAGTCAAGGGATCTGCATCCTTTCCAATTCAATCGGGTTTGTATTGCAGTAACAGTCTGTAGTCCTTACTATCTTTTATGCAGTCCCTTAAATACTACCAGGTATGTAACATTATCTCTTAAAGGAATAAAGGGTCCTTCCAAATTTCAAAGACATGCATCATACAACTTATGAAATAAGTAAAGAATTATAAAAACACCCATTTCATTTACATACATTACTCCTTTTCCCATTAGCTTGGGTCTTTTAAAATGTCATTAATTCTTAACAATTCAGAGGTTAATTTTAGGGGGTTTCCTTATGTCTTGAGCCACCAGATGTCATGATCCATATAGATCACCCGATTCTGATTGATTCTGAACTACCTAGTGGGACAGCAGATTTATATCCCACAATGTTCCAGATATTTGAAATGACTGTAGTGGAAATAGGCTGGATATTCTAAGATATGTGTCAGTGAATTTTTAGTATGAGCCAATAGATTTCTTTTAACAGGTCTGTGGGAAAATTGTTATATGTAATTAGGAATAGCACATACCAATTATCAATATGAATATTTTTGGAAACCCCTGAGGGATAAGTGAATCCACAGACTCCCAAGTTCAAAAAATCCTACAACATTTTTAAGATTTCCCCTCTCCCCTCTAAAAACTCTTAACAATGGGATACCTTCACAATAAGGTGGCACCAGGCCTTGAAATTTCGCGGATCGCACCACACCCGTGTCACACTTGCGATTTTGAAATTACGGGTGTGATGAATCGCACCAAGGAAAAAAAAGAAGAAAAGATTTCCCCCCCCCCCTTGTTATTCTGACTTTTTTTTGATTTATTTTATTTGTTACTGTGTCTATGGGAACTGTTAGCTGCATTGATTCAGAATTAACACCTTATTTTGTCACTTTATTGTGTAAAATAAAATCAGGCCTTGAAATCTAGAAAAATCCTTGGTGCAACTTGTTGCACCAAGGCTTTTTCTAGTTTTCTAGAGATACAAACTGTTATACAAAATTCAGAAAGTGCTAATCATTTTTGAGTCACTAAATTATTCCCTGGATTGAAACTTGTGCATAATCTTTTAGTTTTACCCAGTCTCTTGTAATTTCATGAACATATTGCTCCATGAAAACATATTGCTCCATGAAAACTTGTAACCCCTATCAGATATATTCTGAATGATTGAAGCCTTTTCAATCTAACTCTCAAGCATAGTTCCGGTATGAACAGAAATATGAACGAGGCATTCATGTCATACA
>JAVSBT010082106.1:0-16181 GCA_033118115.1 Pharyngocirrus eroticus
TTTCAAAAAATCAAATCAATAAACTGAATTTGATTGAAATCAATGTCATCTTCGCAAGCGAAGGACGGCAGACTATATATACCCAATGTTTCATCCCTAATCCTTTCTGTCCTGAATAAAAATTATGAATAGCGATTCTAGTTCATGTATGGCCTTGTTAGATTCAAACAAAAGTTTAACAAGTCAATTCATAGAAACCTATGTATATGTGTAATAAATCATTTTGAAACAAAAACATGCCCAAAACTATCTCCAAACACTTTCAGGCGACCTAATTATTTTGCCTTCATGAATAAAGAGAAGGAAACGCTGTCAGTTGACCATTTCACAATCCATTGTCTGATCAAAGAAAGTAAGAAGTCACAGACTCTTCCAGTAAATGTAACAGATATCTGCATCAATTTCCTTTAAGCAGGTGTGTATTATCTTTAAAATGACATTAAATACTTGAGTCAGGCTGCTTTACCCACCAGCAAAGAACAAAATGCTTTGAGAATTAATCTTAACATGGATATCAACTAAGGCATTACTTCTAAAATGTAGGACATTTGCCTCCAAGAACATTTTATTACAGTTTTTTCAACCACTGGAATATTTGTCCTGGACTAAAAGAAAATGTACCGAAAATGTGGGTGGACAATTGACCATACTGTTGAAATCACTGAAGGTATCTATTTAATTATTTTTTTCATTTAAGAAAGTGTTAAAATACAATATGTCAGAGGCTACTCCTCAAAGGCTTCTGTCAAATTCAAGTCAAGAAGCTGTACTGCTGAGATTTCAACTGTTGGCAAAGGACCTTATTTGAAACTAGACTACACATGTAGGTCACTTTTATCACAGTATAAGTAGTTCTTTTCTTTATTTGTGAATATAATAATCCTTTCCAATAGCCCCCCAAAAATGCCCTTGAACGTCAAACTGCAGTGATAAGATTAGATTTTATACATCAACACCTAGCAGTCATTTTAATTCCTAGAAAACAGGTGTGTGTTTATCCTTGACACATTACATATAAAAGAAGGCTGTCATTATTTTACCTGGATATCGGATGCATCATCCCATCAAAAAAGATACTTTTTTTGATGAAAAGCAAATGAATTCATTTTGACTTGTTTGGATATTGTACACATTGAAACTGTTTGCTTTTTGAAGTTGGGATTATCATTTATGTTTATCAAAATACTAAATCATTAAAATGATGAGATTATTTGTTAGTGGCAAATTCAAATTATTGACAGATTGAAGATTCACATAAATCATTTGGAAGAAACATTCAAAAGTATTTCTACTCAAGCGTTAAAATCTCAAGAATGATTATTTAGTATGACATAGATTATATTAAACATTTCACATTGTAATTGACGATTTGTAACTAAGTTACAAAGTTGTAGTATTTACCATAATGCATGAATACATCAATATGTCAGGAGATGAATATATCCCCTTTTATTGTATGTAGGTTTTGATCTCAAATTCAAATTAAAGAAATTAGTTAAAAGTGAGCTAAAATACTACAGCAACTTAAATTATCTCACAACTCATTCATAGTAATTTTCTGCAAGTTTGCTATTATACTGAATCCTTTGCCAACTGATAATTTCAGAAAATACACAATGATTTTCGGAGTTTTTATCATTGTGTATTTGCTATTATACAGTAAGTTAGTTGACAAGTGTCAAAAAGTATAATGCACTTTTATTGTCTTTTGTTGGTTGAAATGTTATTTGATATTTACTTTGATTTTTATTACAATTTCTCAAGAGTACATGTATGATATATGATCCTACTCCCCATATTTTATTTGATGTTTACAAACTGATGACATTACAATTCTTTGAAATGAACAATGTATACTACAATTGTAATTACAAAATTGATTTTAGACTTTTTTGTTCTAGGATTTCCATTCTTTTTCAAAATATAGATCAATAGTGAAAAACCTTCGCAAGTTTGGATATCAAAAACAATATTGTACTTACAAAAAATAGAACATGACTGTTCCTTCCCAACTCCAATAATGCATCACAGTAATAATCCAAGAAAACGAATCTAGAAAAAGTTATGAAATATTGATGAAAATGGCCCAGTAACAAAATCTATTTGAAGTTTTGACACTGCAAGCACTCAAACTGATAATTTGTATAGCATAGCTCAGATATTTGATTTCCAAGCTGTTTTCATGTTATTGTCTCCATGAATTCCTAGATATCTACTCTCCAACCAACAACTTTCATTGCATTGGCCTAGCCTATTAACTCACAACCAGCCTCTCACTCACACACAGTATGCTAAGAGTTGAATACCCAGATTCCTGCTTTCAATTCATTTAAGATGTATTTAGATATTTACCAATCATATAAAGGTATGAACTCTTTATCATATTTATAGAAACCACAAAGGAACAACACGTCTATTATTATGTTCTTATATTAATTTCCTTTAGAAGGGAATTTGAAATAATTATAGTTAAATTATTTTCTATTGCCTTAAAAAGTTTCTATAGAAATTTGCACAGGTTGAACTCTCGTGTGTTGACGAAAATGCAATTGTTGTAAAGACTGAAATGTTCTTACCAAGACTAGAAATAGACATTAAAAACAATCCTAGCAACACAATCCGTGGAATCACTGCTGCTTCCTGAAGGGAATAAAACTATACATTTATGTCCTACATTTATAAGTACATATTCAAACTTATATTATAGACCCTTTAATTGCTCTTGGTGTGGAGCTAAGTTATTCTAGAAATCATAATAAAGTGGCTAGACACATTTTTGAAACAATTCAAGATTTTAGGTGTACATTTTACAAAATTAAACTTCGGATTGGGTAGCAGATATAAAATGAAAGCAAGGGATTCACAGTGCCCAACCTTTTATGACTTTGCGAAGCAAAATTACTTTGTATATTTCGCCAACAAATCATTATGTCATTTCCTTTTTATAAAATGGGGTTCTTTTAAAATGGTAGTCGATTGTTTAATCCTCTCATTAAAGTTCTGTGTAGGCACTATAGGCATTCTCTAGTTACCTTTTTTTGTTGGGAACAAGTTCCTACCAATTGGTCTAGAGGATATAAGCCTAATAGTAATTTCAAGTGTGCATGGCCAACATTGGACTAAACTAATGCAGATTTTCCTTGTCTAGATATGAATTTTATGTTGAGTAAAAAGCTTTTTTTTCTTCATTAGTTCAGATGTACAGATAAAAATTCCTGGAAACCTAGTAACCGAATTTTAAAATGAACCATAAAAATCTAAACAGTCTATGATGTTTATGTCTACAGTGGTCACCTGGTAGATGAAGCATAATAAAACATATAAACAGAAGAGAGCCACGGACAATTACTGATATTGAAATAGCCAAAACTCTTGAAGCATTTTACAGGGAAAAGATCAACAGTACTTCATTAAGTGTAATGGAGAATTTGTGTTGTTTGCAAGTAAAACAGCTGTATAATAGTGGATTTTAAGGAAGAGCAGATGTAGTTCAATGTTACCGTTATATATGTCCGGGGAAATTCATCCTAATATTATGATTGGATAATTGCTTGTTACAATTTTCTGACTACTTTGTATGAACATAAATCAGCATGTATTGTAAACAAGGTACCAGTGGTAGGTGTTAGGGTTGCATGGGGTAAATAAAGTAGTCGAAATATCGATGCATCTGGTGGCAGTACATTAGTGTTTATGTCAGGAGTATTGGAAAATAGGATGTCAGTTTCGAAGACATGAAAATATAAAGTATGATAAAAAGAACTGACCATACTGTTGCATTTTTTTGTCTGCATAATACATGTGAGAGAATAATGGAAGAAAGAGTCCTGATGGATGAGATATAGTGGCCCATGAATGAGGACATACCTGCTTTGTCCTAAAGCAAGACAGTTTATTCTGTATTGCTTCAATGTTCCCATCTATAAGAAGATGGCAGTCAGTGTGATGTGGTAAAATGGATTTCCAATTTATCATAAAATATTTGACAATACATGTAATTAGTCACTGACTGAAACATTTTAAGTAAGAAATTGTATCTTTTGAAAAACTTGCTATCAATTACCAACTGTATGAATCTATTCAAAGAAACTGTGTATTATTCTCAATTTCTAACTGGTTCTAACTGGAAATATAAGTTAGAAGACTACAAAATATTGATGTATTTTGTTGCTACATTTAACCAAAATACTCTTGAAGATGAAAAAATGATCTATCACAATAGAAAGTGGTCTGGCCACATATCCATCGACCAACTAATCAATTGGGAATGGCCTAAATGAAACAGAAATATGATTGGGAACCTTTTTTGAGCATTTTTTTAAAGACTTTTTCTTAATCTAACTAAAAGTTGAAAAGCCATGTTATGGATTATTTCCAATTGGCCGCAAAACTGACAAAGAAGATAAATGACTTGGAACACATACTTTCATCATTGTCATACTCTCTGAAAACTTTTGAATAAATTTGAAACTCTCATGGGATTTGAAATGTAAAATAAATCCTATGAAAAACTGTGCTGTCATCAACGTCACAGTCACACACCACATACTGGGACACTAAGGGGCTGGGGAAGATTGGTTCCTTTTTTTAAACAAATAAAAAAACACGTTGGAGATATTTGCTAAATAATTTTTAAACATTAATAGACATGCTGATAAATTGGTACCGATTCTTGTATCTCAGACCACAATTGGCAGAGATTCAAATTGCTGTTTGGTTTTGTCACCAACACAAGGGAAAGGGGAGGAAGGGGTTTGCTGTTGTAAGCTATAATTACCAAATATAATTTTTCTACAGATAAATGTGTACATTTTGTGTCTAGGAAATTTAGGAATCAACAAAACCACCACATAGTCAGCAATAGTCATTCATGAAACTCAAAAATAGAGAAACACAAGAAAGAGAAATTTTAGTCATAATACTGGTTCATGACTTCACATTTCTGCAGTACAAATGATAAGAAATGTGGTTTTGTATTATGGCTATCCATCGAAAGCCTTTCAGATGACCATAGCCTGAAAAAAACAATTGGGTCACAATGCCATGATATCAGCAGATTATTGGAATGAACATTTCTTGAATATTCCATTATTTTCTGTGTGCTAATGTGACTTTTGTGTGCTTCCTGGCTATTATTTATCATAAACAATAATTGAACGTCCCAATGTATCTTCTTGAAAGAAATTGAAATCTATCATTGAGATAATCTGTGTACTAATTCTTACTGATGGATACAATGTCAAGATTTACAAACTGGTCTTCATTTAGTTCACTATATAACATTATTGTGAATCAATTTTGACTGTGTCTGTTGTTTATTTTCTGTATTCTTCTGCATTTATAGGGAGAGTTCTTTGATACATTTTTGTTGCTTTTATCAACTGAGCATCTTCTTCTATTCCATTTGATTAAAGTTTTCAAGGTGTTACACTAGGGAGTTGCCAGAATATCCCAAAGCAATAGGCTAATTATTTTAAAAGTGACCCTATTATTACTGATGGATACAATGTAAAGTTCCCATTTTAAAATTGTAATTCCCATTTTACTTTGTCCAGAAGTTTCAAGGTCCAGGAAGCTAGGATACTCATTACTGTATAAGAAAAGTCATTGTTAGCACAAACTTCAACTTGAAATACTTGTTTTAAGAATGATTGGCATGAGTAGAAATACTGGCTGGCAAGTGACTCATTAAATTGGGATGTGACTTCTTGAGGCTTTCTGAAACTAACAAAGAGATTGTCATTTTTAAACAAAAGATTATCCCTAGAATACAGTATAGGAAGTCTACATCATTGTTCAGATTGTTTGAAAGAATTACTTGATTAATTAATTAATCTGTTTTGATGGTTCCGGAATCAAATTTCCAGGTACCAGTAATTAGGGTCATCTTATTATAATTATTCTATTGAAACTAACATTATGCATGAGGTAAACAATGTTGTCTGCCCATCATATAGCCTGAAGTTACCTGGATCATTTAGGAAAATAATTATACCAGTAGAAATACTGAGCAAGATAATTCTAAACTTCCTCAAAATCGTTTTAAAACGTGACATGTTACCATAGGATTCTTGAATTATACTCGTAAAAAAATAGTGATGCTTTGTGCTGTCAGTGGTATTCAGTTGTAAAATGGAGTAAAATTTGGTACCACTTAATCCAGTAATGATTCGATCCATTTTACCACTTAATATCACTAAAAACACAAAACATTATTATTTTTTCTAAGTCAAAGAATGTTCAGCATTGCTAAAACTAGTAAAACCTATAACACAATTAAAAACTTTTTATGCAAGGAACACACATGGAAGAAATTACGAACATTATCCTTCAACCGCCCTGAACAAAACCTTTGAACATTTCATAAAAAATAAACCAAGTTCTAAAGCTGGTACAAGGAGATATGCTTTATTGTGAAAATCAACTTTTCATCTTGATTTACTGGTTCATCATATTTACTTTAATCAAGCCTACATAACTTGGTTACAAAGGGTCTCTGACGACAAGACCATTTTCTTAGAAAGGGTCTATTTCAGATAATTTATCTGTCTCTACAGTGCTGCCAAAAATTTCTGTTTTCGCAAATAAAATAGAATTCAGGAAGAATGCAAGTCATAAGAGCTTCTTTTATCATCCAGTTACTAGTAGTGGTGTTAGGGAAAAGGGGTTGAGCATTAATCTAAATTAGATTATAGGGACCATTTAAATGAAATAAGACAAACGACTAATGATAAGCCCACATACATCACTAAAAGCATAGTTTTCTAAAAGGAAAAGTGTTCATTATTTGTCCAAATTCTTGACCATTCATCAATTGAAGTATAGCCATAAACATTAAGACTTCATATCAAGTGACCAATGGTCATCATTCTTGAGTTGTAATAGCAGTTACACAAGAGTGGTCATCTCTTTTAGTACAACAATTAGTTGTTTGAAGACTAATGGGAAGCATTCACTTCTAATCAATTGTCATGTCTTGATGCTGGGGCATCTTAAAGTGGAGATAATCAGAGCTTGTGATTGCTCAGTAATGTAGCCTGCACACTGGTTCTTTCTAACATGTTTCGAATAAACAAAGTTTATTTGTAACATGTTTTTGCAACACTGTCAAAAACACGATTTTTACCTGGCTATGTAGAGAGAAACATGTTGGAACAGACATATAGCTGCAAATTAAGTAAACGGAACAAAATTCTTTAAACACTTTAATTCCACGAGGTTTGATGCGGCAAAGTCTTAAAGCACTGTAATAAAATCCGATTGTGAAATCATTATTCATATTTTTGAATTGGATAAAAGGGAGAATGAAAATGCCAAGGATAGTGGCACGAGTAAAACGAGAATTGTTTTTATCTTGATCATTAGTTTGTATATATATACAATACTTTACTGTATAATGTTACATAACACAAAACCATGAATATAATGTTACATAACACAAAACTATGAATATAAGCAAAAATATGATCTTAGGTTGACAGTTTAGAAAATTTAAACAAAGCCAACATATCATGTATTTATCAACTTCAGAAGTTATTTGCCCTTCTTTTGCATTATGTATCGCTGTAGTATAATTATGTAGCCTAAATTACAGCCACTGTGTCTTTAACCACAAGCACATTGCAGAAGATCGCCAAATTTATCAGCTTTAACATGGGGATTAAAATAATTGAACTGTAACACAATTTTTTTACCCCGTACACCTGTCTATTATAAACATGTTATTTTGAAACAGTTACGAAAGAACAAAAGCATTTGTACTAAAATAAACACTTTTTTAATCCATTGTCACGAATAACTATATACGAAAGAACCAGTGTGCGGTTGACATTAGTCCACAATTTGCTATGTACAATATATGATGGTATAAAATTTTAATTAGATTCATTGTTGAGCATGATGAAATGAATATTTAAGATTGTGTCTAACAATATATGTCATCAATATACAGTGTCAAAGGTGAGCCAATTACAGCCATCATTTGATAAATTAAAAAGATATTCAAGACTAGAAATCAATATCAAAGCTAAAACCCTAGATTTCAAAACTAGGCTCATCAATTTTGATATAAAATTGTACTTTTATTCACTGTTCATTCAACCAAATTATTTTGTTATCCAGGCAAAGTCTGTTAACTTGTATTTGTCAGTTCTAGAAGTAATAGTAGAATGATGAACCATGAAATATGCCACATCCAATTTGGAAGCAGTGGCTCCTGAAATGGAGAGAAGTGATTTAATTGTTTTTCCGCTATATACATCCAGACATGGAGAATTACTCTATTTGTTATGATATCATTAAAAGTAACCAGCCAAAAATTGGCTATTTGATAAGGCCTTTCCAAATTAATTAGTTGGTTCATGGATGTGACTGACCCATTTTTTTGCAATTGGTAATTACATGTACTCTTTTTTAAAAAAATGTTGTCAAGCATAAACTATGACTATAGGCTTGTAAATATACATTATCAATTAGAAATAGAGAACTATACTGAGGTTATTATATTTACAGATATCCATACATACTCCATGCAAATCAAAACATCTTGCTCATTTTGTCATTTATTTATGATGAGAAAAAAATTGAACAAACGGCACAATTTTTTATGTCAAAAATCCATTGACCTACAAATCAATTGGAATGGCCTATAATTGGTTTGCATTCAAAAGGTATAGAATTATAATTCAAAATTATGTGTTTTTTGTTTCATAGTGGAATCAAAACCATTTTTATTACAATCATTGTATACTTTTACACAATTTAACAATGTAAATAATAAAATATCTTCAATCTGAAACCAATCACATTTTATGATCAATATTTTAAAATTGATTTCTTTCGCTATTCGGTAAAAGCAAGTCAAGCTTAATATTGATTGAAAAATCTGCCATAACAGTAACCTATTAAAAAACCATTGATCTTTTTGAGGCATGCCATTTTAAAATTGGTCAATTTGTAAACTATATTTTCATCTTAATTGACAAACTGTGTTTTAACGTATTACAAATTGATTTGTCCGTGCAACTGAGAAAATATTCAATGAGATGGCAAAAATTACAAAAAATACAAAATTAGTGTCCTGGGATGTTGATAAGTTTGAAATTAAAAATTATTTGGCTCTACATACCAGCTATTTAGCAAAAATAACTTTTATTGCTTGAGGTTAAGCAAATGGTCTTGATTATGTAATAATGTATTTTTTGTTTGATTGCATTTTTTCTCTTTTTCTACAATGCATATGTATACTAACAAATCCATCTGCACAGGTAACAAAGGCACATGGGAAAAAAAAAAAAAATCGTTGTAAAACTTTGGAATCTTTGCAAAATTCAGTAACAACTCAATTTTATTCTAAGTGATGAACAAAAGTTGATATTTAATATTAAGTAATCAACACACACAAAAAAAACAGTTCAGTTTTGCTGTTCTCATTTAATAAGTACAGTCTATGACTAATTTTCTCCAATAAGAGAAGTCTTTATCAACAATCCTTCATTGCACAACCTGTCTTTGGGGAATGCCTTTACAGAGCGCCATAAAGAATTTAAGCTTGTTATTTAAGGCATTGGCTATTTTGAAAACTACCAATTTTCAGCCCACTTTTGTCATTTCAAATAGCCACAAATTTCTTTTGAAGAGAGCTATATTCATATAAATACATGATGTTAAAGCTATAACCATGCACTAAAAGATGATGTTATGGTTTTTTTGATATCTCAAAAAATAAAAATTTCCATGTGTAATAATTACAATTCCAGGGCAGAGAAGGATAATTGAGACTAAATATCCTAATCAAAGACACCAACTTAAAGCAAGGAAAATCATTTAAATCTCGACTTCCTGTTCTTTAATCTTGTGGCTATGTAATTTCTATTTCTATCATTTCAAAATGTATCTTTTAATCACTGTTTGTGTGGAATCGTTTTAATCCAGCTATCAATCCACAGAGGGAGCCACTTAACTTATCTAGAGAAAAAAAAATCTAATATCTAAACAGGAAAATTATAGACTTAGATATTTGATTCAAAGGAAATAAAGTCAAACTAAAGGTCAATGGGGCCTGGGTAATAAAGGTGGTTATATTTCATTTAAAGATTTCTAAATTTGTCTTTTACAAAAAAAAAAAACCCAAAAGGTGATAGGTATAAGTCTCAGGTGTTAAATTCATGACGACTTTTTAGAAGTGTCACAACAAAAATAACCTAACTTCACACTTATACATATGTGAAAGCTCTCTGACGTGATGAGTTTGAAATGCTATAACAAAAAAAACCACCAAAAAGTAAAATAAAGAAAATCCACTAGAGATGTTTTAAGATCTCTTGTGGATTTTCTATAATGGAGACTTAAAAGGACACATTATTGGAATTCTTATTGTGACTGGGATTCTCTTAATCCTTTTCCCTTACATGCTCTAGAAGGCTTTAAAGGGACTCAAATGTCAAACACATGTCATTTGTTATCCAAAAGATGGGATCAAAATCAAGACTAGGATTAATCTTTTCATTACAGTCTGTGACTTGATCATCCAATAAGGCGTGTTCTCTGATGCAGACCTATGAATGTAGAACAGTGTGCAAAGGGGTAAAGTGAATACAAAATAGTTACCCAGAAGCTTTCAATACATGCTGTATATTCCCTCTTTCCAGCCATTAAGAAGAATCTGTTTAGAAAGATGTATACAAAGATTCTATATATTACAAACATGTTTGTTGATACTTGTGTCATTTTTTTAAGAATTTCAAAATCTCTGGGAAATATGTTTGTAACATACTTCAAAGTGACAATTTAAAAAGCATTTTCAGACAGGACTCCCCATTTTAAATTCTATTAGAGAATTTTGAAATGCTATTTTCTCATATTTCCAAAAGAAAGAAAAAAATGAAATCTTATCCAGTTGTGGAAATGATCTTACTTTTAATGAAAATAGTTCCTTAGAAGGTGTTTTAATACCTTTACCATTAAAAAAAACTTGTTTATAATATTAGCACAAGAGAGTAACCTGCTGATTGCTTAAAGTGAAAGATCTTATGTGTAAGGGTACAGAAACCAGTTGACAAGCACTAACCAAGGGAAAGTCTTCAATCAGATTTTATTTTATTTTTTGGATCAATGCAGTGTATAAAGACATTTTGATAAGTTGACTATTACTATTTCGAGATATAACAAAATTGTTGGATAAAAACAGAATCTAACATTACTAAGAACTGTGGAAAACAGAACTGGTTATTTTGTGTTTTGAATCATTGAAAGTAACAGAGCCAGAGGGCTTCCGTGGTGTAGTGGTCAGCATAGCATAGTTGATCATCAAGCCAGCCACTGGGTTTGATCCCTGGGCTAAGAATTATTATTACATGGCTCTCAAGTTCAGTAAACCATAACTGGCTAAATTAAAGGTTTTGGGGTGCTATTGCTTGTCTTTAAGTTTAAGCACTTAAAAGAACACTTTTCATCTTTCATACGAGTAGCTGCGATAGCGGCAGTGATAGTCTCCCATCTCAAAAAGAGGACCACATTAGAATTTAAGTCAGGGACTTTTATGTGCTATCTTCGGTGAATACCATTTCCCAAAAGAAAATATAGAGAATGAAATACATGCAATCTTTCATTTCAAGTCAGTGGCATACATTGTTGAAACAAAATACACAAGCATGCAGTATTTGAAGGAAACACAAATCCATAATTGTTTTAAAATCTTCAGAAGCCATAGCGCTTGTTTTTTGTTTGACACTGGTGTGTCATATCATGCCCAAGGCTTTCTACAAAAGCGATGACATTTCAATGAGACAAAATAGTTTGGATTCATTAGACAGCAATTTGTTACTTTGTCCACTTCCTAGTGAAATCTTGTTGATTTGTCAGATTTCAGAGGTAGTCAGGTTATAAAAAGAATTAGCAGGAAATCCGTGGCCTTTACCTTTGTTTGCTGTTTGTTCTATTTTTACAAATTCTATTTTCCATCAAATTGGTCTTTAAGGTTAAACCAAAGCCAAGTTTGAAAAAGCAATTTGTCATTGTTTCATAAAACTGTTGTTTTATGATACAGTTTTATGATAATCTCTTTTAAACTTTTGATTGTAAAACTCATAAAAGAACTAAAAGACAAACCTGATTGGTTTGACATCATTTCAATTTTATTACATTATTAAAAGAAAGCTAAAATTCTTTCAATTTGAGATTATTATACCATTACAGTAAGCAGCACTGTCTCCCACATACCATTCTCCAAATCATTTCTGAACAATGAATTATAATGTCAAAGTTTTATAATTATCTTATTTGCTCTTTGGATTTGGCAAAATGAAATAAATATTAAACACGTACATGTACATCATATCAAACACACAATCACTAAATGTTTAAAATCAATCATTTTCAGTTTTACAAACCTTGTAGATGTCAGAATGATGTAATGTTATTTATGTTGGTTTCAATGTGATATGATTGGAAATGGTATGACAAATTATGATGTGATGTGATATGATACAATTTGATATTATATGATATGATATGATAATTATGTGATATTTTAAGTGACATATGATTGAGTAAAAACCAAAACTAAAAATAACTGGTGTTAGAATACATTCTCAATTCAACATAATGATCTGAGAATATAAAGCCTGGTTCCCACTGTCATGATATTGCATGGAGCCGATAGTGGCAGGAAGGTCTTCTTCTGTATTCGTCTGGCCTTCCTATCGTCTTCTTGTGTGTTTGTCGGCTGTTAGCCTCCTTCATCTCTACAAGCAAATCTGCCCCTAGATGTTAAAATGTTTAAAAATTTCGGGGCAGCTTCGCTTAAAATTTAGCTTTCGTATAATTATCGCTCTCCTTTCTTTTCTTTCTTGTGGCATTCGGCTTGTCTTCATCTTCATCGTGTGATGTTCGGTTGCTAATATTCAGATCTAAATGCAGATGATTATAGAGACACAATATCACGACCAGAAAGTGACCCTAAAAGGAGATGGTTTCAAGACGATATAGAAGAACATAATGCGAATGTAACGCAAATATCAGACAAATGCAATATGAACGAGAAAATTATGCTAACTACAGATTTAAGCTGTTTATAGAAGTTTCTGTACTCTATATTTCAATAATGAATATCGTGACACTTTCGTTTTAATTTCGCTTCTTAATCAAATCTCTTGGTGACATTTGTCTTGTATTCTTTTAATTAGCTTTGTCTTCATTTTACGTTCCTCTGTATTTTGTATTGTATTAGCCTCAAAAGTGCCATTCGTGTTGATAACGTCTTGTGTTAGCCTTTCTTTCTTGATTCTTTTGCCTGACAATTAGGTTGATACGAGTCCATTCTTGCCCTTCTGCCACAAAGACGACACGAAATTGTCATTGAATCTGATTGTGTCGCCATTGGCTCTAATATTGTGACAGTGGAAACCTGGCATACTTGATAAGCAACTATAAATCTTTGCATATATCTACATTTCAAAATCAATCTGGTCAAAAAGTAATAACAATAAACAATGTAAACAAAAGATGTAAGCACTACAAAAGGAACTTTTTAAAGTTCCTAAACTGAATGTACCAATGAGAGCATCAGAATTTAATGTTATTTGATTTTTCTTCTTCAAACTCAAGGGCACATTACGTCTCCATTTCTGTTCATAAGTCCCAAGGTACATCTCCTCTTATCCACAATGCATCTTACCTTACAATTTAGAAAGACCTCTGCATCTTAAAATCCTTGTTTTCAAAAAAACTTTTTGTTTGACAAAAAACTTCAAAGTCAAATAATCACACATCTTAAAGTGTAAATCAATTTTAAAAAGTTAGTCTAGTATTACAATTAATTCACTTATGTCCATCGATCTAACTCATCTTGTACATTTCCTGCTAGATACGATGACCAATATGAGATATGAAAGATCATAAAAGTCACCGGAAACATGATTCTTGCAGTCATATCAATTTTACTAACGCTGTTCATCCCAGGGATTGCAATAGCATTTTTAATTTGCAAGTCAGCATAATGTAAATTTCTCTTTCCCCGAATACAGTCCAAAAATTTAAAAAAGCAACTTCTTTCTTCTTTTTGCAACGAATTGCTGCTACTTTCACTTGTGAATATGACTTTGGTTTCCCCATTCTCTCTTGTTTGAGTCAATTTTTTGCTCCCATTCTTATCACATGAATCAAAATTTGAATTCTGCAAAAGAAAACCAAGAGATGTTATAGAAAGTGAAAAAAACATTGTACATTTTGAAGTTTGATAACTTAAATTTGGGATGATTTTTTTACTTTTTTACTAAGCCTTAATTTAATATTGTTCAATTTTTTCTGCACGTGGTTAAACATACAAAAAATAATGAAACATGTAATATAATTTGTAAAATATATTTTTTATTTTTTCAGGCCACATGAAATTTTTCGATATCTAAAATTAAAAGCAAAAATATTTTTTATCAAAAATTATCATTTGGGACATATGCTCAGGCATATTTAAAAAAACACAATAAGACCCTCATCCCCCAACCTTTTTGATGCTCTTGTTTTTTAGAGTTTTATTATCAAAGCTTTCAATTCTCTTTACTAAATCCCAGCCATTTATATTTGCATTTTGTAATTAACTGTTTGCTATTTGTTTAAAAGTTTAGTAATTCCCTCCTACATGAGTTTCATTAAGATTTTAAGCCTGAGATAAATTAAAGTACCTTCTTTCATAAGGCCCTATCTTTAGAACCATTTTGTCACACTTGCAAGGAATTCAAAATCTTAATTCTATTGTATGGAAAAGGTCATTGCCCTAGGAAAATAACCTTTTACTTTTTCTAGTATGTTTAAGTACTTGTTGTGTTGATGCAATTAAACCACTAATCTATAAGCAATTAAATTCTTGTTTCTGTTACTTGGCAGAAACCTTGACTGTGATGAGATAAGTACATAAGCCATTCATCTGTGTTTGTGGAGAAAGTCAACAGGATTTTAGTGAATCATCTCATTCCTTACAGCAATAAAAAAAATGTTAAGGTCACGAGGTTAGATATATTTTTTAAACTTTACTTTTATTTGTAGATTTGTTTCTCCTGTTTTTCACTTATAGTTCCAGGAACTAAACCTGTCTGCTACAGCTAGAGGAACTTTGTAAAGGGAGCGATGACAGCTTCTAGGTGAGATTATATGTAAATAGTGTGTTATGAATATTTGGTATTTATCATTATTGTCATCATTGCTTAGAATAACTATGGATTTTACAATTCTTTTCTGGCTTTGAAATATTCAACATATAAACTGGATGTTTGTCTATATTTTTGAGTATCGATATAAAATTTAATGGATCCCGATCTCAAAAGAAGATTAACACAAAACATCATCATAAATTTACTCTTTAAATAAATGTGATCAAATATTTTATAAAGCTGTGTAAAGAACAAACATACATTTATATTTATACACTTATGCCATTATGCAATGAACCATGAATGTGATGAAATGTTTCTCCAGAAGCTGTGCAAAGCTTTTGTCATATTCTTTGAAATCAATATATGATACAAAAGCATAGATCTATGAAAAGCATAAACCAAATGAAGGGTTCAATCATAAGAGCCACACAATGTGCAAAGAAACAAAGGTGCAGAAAGATGATGAACTGCATAGGAACCTTTAAATATGTAGACACAGACTTGAATGTTATACATTTCAAAAGATAATATTATTAATGGTGAAAGAGTGGAGACGACAAAAACTTTCCTCAGAGTCTTGACATCCATATTCAGAACATTATGGTTTTCTGATGAGGAGAAGCAACTGAAAAAAGAATTGTCAAAAACTTGGGGAGATCCCTGATTGAATTTTATTTAACTTTGTGAGATTAACCATTTCATTACACATAATGGATTTTCACAACATACCATTGCATATATAAACTCAAGTGAACTGAAAATGGTTTTGTCATATACATTTCAAACTTTGTTTCTCCAAAATTAATGTTGATGCCTTTATGGCTTTAATTCAAGATGTCCAGAAGTAGAAAATAACTTTTGATTTCTTTTTTTTAAATTGCAGCATTAATTGGTAGCCTCAGATATCTCTCAGACAAATTCTCAATTAATTAATTTTTGGAAACTTGGATATTTGAACCTTATGCTAACCGCACACAGTATTCGAATGACCATATCCAAAAAGACAAATGGATTAAAAAAGTATTTTTTTAGTAC
>JAVSBT010082217.1:0-33662 GCA_033118115.1 Pharyngocirrus eroticus
GATGCAAACCTTTGTCGTTTAAAAGGTTGAATAAATACATAGATGCAATAAAAAAAAACTCTTCATATGACTTTCAACAGAGAAAACATTCCAGAAATCCAATTCCATTCTAGACACAATATTCAAAAGCTAGGTGCTCATCACAACAAGTCCACAATCAGTAATCTAAGACCATATAAACCCAATAAACAACTAGTATTTTTTAATTTTTCTAGACAAAATCACTTTTCACTTTTAATTCAAGGCAGAAAATTCAAATTCAACATACCAAACTCTTTGTGAAATCAAATTCAGCTAGTATTCCTTTTCCGCTTTCTTCCACAAATACATTATTGGGATGTATGGCTCCATGAGCAAGCTTACTGTCATGTATAGTTTTCAAAGCGCACAGAACACCAGACAAAATCTTTGCAATTTCCTGTCACAGTAAACAATACCAAGATATTATATTCACATACTTATGCTAAAAACATTCTTCAATAAATTGAAAAAACGGATACAAGTTTCCCTTTCTTGCTGGCGATGTTTTATCATTTTCAGAAAAAAATTGAACAAGAGCAAAAGCAAAAGGTTTTTTTTACCATGTCCGACAATGTACACTGATTGACAACATTTGTCAAAGTCTTTGCATAGAATGGTGTCTGTATGTAAGCCTCATGGTCTTTTTGAGTAAAGAATACCATCTCAACAGGTACCAGAGATTCACTTGAAATACTGTGGTAATCTACAGCTCTTCTAAGGAAATCACCCTTTCTGACTCCGAGGTTTTCACTTACAATAAATTCCTGAAACAAAATTAAAGGAAAACCATTTATCAACATCACCAATAGCCATATGTAGAAGTAGAAGTAAAAATGCCACATATATACAATCACATATCAAATACAATTTAAGGCTTTTGCTGTTACTTGGCAAAATTTAAGTTTGTAAGCTTGAAACTTTATCATAAAGTGGCATCAATGCAATTAGTACTTTCCCACTGTAATTGAAAACCAATTGTTGTGATATTTTCATTCATCCACATATGGCACATAATTTTTCCGAATCCCATAAATACAAAAAACTTACCTTCAACACTTTGGTCAATCCCCCATACACAGTCTTACTGATGAGTTTCTTGGTTTGGTTTGGGAAAGGCTCTAAATTAAAGTGATCTAAAGTTCTGCCCAGTTTGAGTAAGCCGCCATATAACTGCAAAGAAAATGTCATCAAAAATCAGAAGGAGAATCCTGATGTGTGGAGTATATGTGGCTGACGTGTTGTTAATATGACAGAGAAACTTTTGGTGTTTAAGAAAGATATGAAAAAAATATTATCCCTATAACAAGTAAATGGAGGTAGTTTACAGCTTGACTAACATGCTACTTAAAAGGGATTCATACTACATACAAGAAATACTGTTCATTGACTCAACAACAAAATGTCAAACTACTTACAGCTTCATTATCAATGCCATAATCAGAAAATTGATATGCCAGCTCTGGGAAATGTTTGTCGTTTACATCAGCTAGCAGTGCCTGTGGAATATACAAAACATAAATGGCTAGTAGAATGCTTGCATGAATTCTTCCCTCCAATCCATAGATAGCATTGTCAGAGATATAAAGACTGGAAATCTCAACTTTTTTCAATAACAGCATTCTCAAGTTGCTGATCGGAAAGGATGTAAAATGTAGACCTGTGTCATGGATTCTATCACCATGGCACATAAAAGAACACAGGTGACAATGGCCCAAAACAATGTTGTCATCTCCCTCTTATTCTCAAGACAAAAAACCAAAACAAAACAAAAGTCTAAGAGAGCACACCCTGACAGAAAAGCAGGCTGTAGTCGGAAGTACTGGGCCAAAAGGCGCAAAATAGTGGCATCAAGGTGTTACAACCATGGATGCTAAACCACAATACTACGCATGATATATTATAAAAAGTGAACGCAAAGAAGAGAAGAAGTTGTTTCTACAAAGTTTACTTTTTAAAAAAGGTAAAAATCAAGGCCACCTTGATATTATAGAAAAGTAATTACCAGTAATTCATCTTCTTGCATAAATGCTAAATGCAGTTCCTTCCTAATCTCAGAGATTTCTTTTCTTATATCCTCCAATGATTCACTGTTTGAGTCATCACCATCAGTCTGTACAAATAGGAAAACGTGGATAAATGCCAAGTATGTACAATATCAAACAATGTAAAACATCAAATACACATACTTTTAATTTCAGCCAAAGTAGCAGTATATTTTGCCACGTACCAAAATACTGGTTTGGAAAATAATTCTTTTACGACTAAATAGCTGTGTGTATTGCTAATGTTCCCTCTATTTATATCTAAATATGTCATAAATTTAGTCTCACCTCTTCTACATCTTGTTTATCTGCTAACTTATGCCTGAGTTTTGATTTCAGACTTTTAATTGTTTTCCTAACTGCCTGTAACTCTGTGATATCAGGGGACTTCTCTAACCAAGGGTCAAGTTGATCCTTCATTTTTGCATACTCCTGCTGTAAATCTCTAAGCTGGCGGATCTCTTTGAGCTCCTGTTCAAGTTCTGACAACAGGGTTTTCAATGTAATGGAAATAAAGCTACATTCCTGAGTTTTCTCCTAAAAAAGAGTAAACAGTAAATCATTTCAGTTGTTCTCCATCCAACAAAAAATGTTTGTAACTGAATACTTCTATAAAATAATGCATGTGTATTTGTGAAGTTTTTGCCTATCTGTGAAAAATTATGTGATAAAAAAGTGACACAACTTACTACATCTGTTTGATCTATTTCTTTTGCAACCCCACTTGCAAATTTACACAACAGTCCATCCAGGTTGGCTACGGCACTTGGATTCTCATTCTCTGTGTTGCTATTTAGTGACAATTGCTGTCAGAAAAAAAAGGATAGATATTTAACAAATTAATCAATTGATTCACAATACATTCTTACATCCAAAAATGACGTTTGGTTTGGTTAAACAAACTCACAAACCTGTTTAAAAAGAATAACCTTGATGTGACGAGAAAGGTTTATTTTGCAAAAGTTCACTACTTACTATGTATACAAAGCTTCAATCTAAGTGGGTTTTTTTTAAAAGAAAACACGACCCTACCTGTTGTAGTAATCTCAAGGCACTATTTAATGCATTGTGACAAGTGTTTGTCATTGTTCTGACATCTTGGAAACCTCCTAACTTAACGGCCTGGAAGAAAGATTTAATATACAAGTATCATTTTAATGTCATTTTCACAATCAAGACGACATAAAACAAAAGTAAAATGTTTTGAACAGTAAATATCAAATTTGCCTAATACGCCACCCCATCATGGATAAGGTCCATTTCTAGGTCACAGCTGAAGCAACACTCCTTATTTTTTTTTTTCAATCATCCTCGAGAAATGCCATAGCTCCCTGGCATAGCTTTTAAGATATAATATAGTGATTCTAATCTTGCATTTAAAAGTCTTTCAAGTGAAAGGCTCTTTGAACACCCATATTTCAATTCTTTGGCTTTGTTTTCTGTCTTCCATAACTTACTTTCCAGTCCTTATAGAGTTGAATAGCTTCTTGCAGTGCAAGAGGTTCAGGGAATTCAGGACTCAAAAATCCTGCATGGGATCTCCTTATTGATGAGAGGCCTTCCTGCAATTATAATAGCAAATTCTTAATTAACTTGTCATTCTTGAAAATAAGAAAGATCTTTATTTCATTCATCCTTTTCAAAAGCAAGAAAAGAGATAAGCATCATTTTACTCACATTTAAGTCTGCTATTCTTGCGTCTAACGGCAGAGAGCTGATGCTGTCTAAGAAATCACTGATGCCTTTGTGCAACTGTTTTCTGCACTCATTTCTTTTGTTTACCAAATCATTTAGTGATTCCTAAAAAAATGATGACAATTGAAAATAATTTATTGTGCAATGATAAAGGCTGATGATTCATGGAGGGAGACTATATATGAGTTGAATAATTTAACATAATATGATCATTGATAACATTTGATGAAAAAATAGAATCATAATGCAAATCCTCACTTGGCTATCACAAGTCCTAACTTCATCTTGAGCATTTTGGTAAGCTTCAATAGCTGCTTTGACACAATGAAGAGGTTCTAGATTGGTGACACTGATCTTTTGTGGACATGTGACTAGGTTTACAGTAGCCTCTACTGGGTCAGGGATCATGTCATCTGTGGGGAACTGACATCTCAACTGCTTTACTTTTCTCACACCAGCCATCAGACTTTTAACCTTGAATCATATTTATTCATTACAACATACCATGCCAGTACTCAATGGGAAGTAAATTTCAATCCAGACAAAAGAACTTTTTGAAATATCAATTTAATTACTAGTAGTTAAAAACAATCATCTGGTTCTGAATCTTGGCTTTTGAGGCAAAAGCCCCTAAGATAACTTTGAAATATGATTTAAATCAAACTCACTTTGTGTGAAATACCAGCTTCTGCATATTTGGCTTTGAGTTCTCTGTTCTCCTCTTGTACATCCTAGAAGAAACAAAATGAGAACAGGATTGTTGGAAAATCACTCCCTCTATGTAATGACCACAATCATGTTACAACACGTTTCATTTCTATGGCACTACTTTTAGAATACATCAGAAATGTTAAGTGTTGGTACAGATTTGAATAAGCTTGTTTGTAGATCACTTCTTACCTGCAGATGATGCTTGGTATTACTATTTTCTCTAACCAAGCTGTCCACCTCTTCCTTCAGGGCTGCTATGTGGTTGGTATCTCTCTCATGCATTTGACGCAGTTCATGTTCTAGGTGTTCCTTCTCACTGATAGCAGCCTTCAGTCTAGCCTGCAGATTACTCATACCAGGATCAGTATTAGAAAAACAACCCAATGACGGGTGTGGTGTGGCCTGTGGTGTGGCCTGCGGTGTTGGTTGTGCGTCCCAAGTTCCTATTTCCATACAGTCTGAAGCACCACCAGATCTGATATCAAGAACACACAAAATTAGTTAAAGTTTGCCTTAAAGATAAACAAATAAAACATGATACAACATATGAAGTCTTAAAATCAATAAGAAAAGAATCTAAATATAATTTGTAATTGTACATTAATTGACTATGACCATTTCCTCTTCAAAAATGACTCCTCACTGACTGTAACCAATTCTTAAGCTTTACTAGAACTTAATATCTTAATCTAGAGTAAATTATTACCTCATTTGTGTTTGATTTTGGCTGAACCCTTTGCTAGGGTTGTTAGTTCTCCCATATCCACCCATATCAGAAGGTGGTGGTTGTGAAAATCCTTTCCCTGAACTAAAATCAGCTGACCCTGTGTTCTGAACAGCCCTGCCTTGAAATCCTGCCATTGATATCTGTTCAAGTTTACTAGTAGACATTTGTCTATTTTGAGTTGGCTGGAAAACCTGAGAATGTTCATAAATGGTTATTGATACCAACCAGAGAGTATTTCTTAGTTTTTCTGAGTTTTGCATATGGCCAACAGGTTATGGTAGGTATTCTATAGGGCTAGAAAAGATTCAAGACTCTCACAGAGGTATAAATAAGGTCATTCATTACCAAGAAAGGACTTCAACTCTATTCTTATGCTAGAAAAAAAATGAGACAATTGATATAACCTGTGATTTTGGCAGTCTTTTTTCAGCAAATCCTGCATCCAGCATTCTTTGGTTTACATCCATATCATTAATATAAATGATTGTGGGTATAACACCTATATTTTGTCCTCCTTTCCTTTTCACTATTTCAGCTCTCAGGAGATTATTTTCTGTCAAGGACTTCAAGAGTTCTACACCCTGTTCAAAAGAAATATAGAAACAATTATATCTAGGCTAAACAATGGCTGGGTCTTATCCATTTTCTCAGCAAAATTCTGAAATAAGTGCTTCTGCTTTAGTAACTTGAAAATGTTTGCTTTGTTTCTCTTTAAAGTTTAGAAAACACTAAAATGTATGATGGCTCCATACAAACACATACCTTTAGGGTATTTTTTAGAATCAATTGTTTCAGCTCACTTTTACAAACCACCAATCTTATTGCATGCTATGAATAAAATACCAGCCTAAACTCTTCCTTACCTGTGAAAAGCCTATGCTGTCTTTGTCATACATCAACGGCCTTAGTCCATATAGCACATACCTAGCAGCCTGTGCTTCCATATTAGTTAATGTGTGTGGTAATTCGACAAGCTCATGCAATGATTTGGGTTCTCCATTGCCATAGTCGATATATTGTATATTTACTGGCTATTGATGTGAAGGGGAAAAAAAGAAAATGAATTGAAGTTACACATCTTAACAAACCAAAGAAAGAAGGTACTTCCATCACAAAGTTAGAGATTGACTAAATATCTTGGTTAATTATCAGAAATCCAGTCCAATGTTGGAGACTATCTATTAGCTTCTTTTGGCCAAAGTGACATAAATATTTTCATGGACCAACTCCCATTCTAATGGTTTTATTTGTACATACCCAAAAATCAATAGACAATCTACTTACCCCTGCCTGGAATGTTTCACTCAATACTTTGCACCTATACCATTGTCCATCTTCAGAGAACCTGGTTGCATATACCTGCAAGAGTCATATTCAAAACCAAAGACAATGAATCAAGAATGGCCGTAGAGAGTTGGAAACTACTAGTTTATGGACATTTTAAAGTATACAATCTCATAATATCTTTTCCTTAGTACTATGTCATGGAAAAAAAACACCATGAATTATAATACCAGCACAGGTGAAAGGCCTATGTCTTGTTCAACAACCCTTGTATTCTTAATCATAGTATTTGAACTTTTGACTAGTATAAATATTTTACTCTTACAGAGAACATTCTTTGTCAATCTGGTCTAAAATGACCTAGTATTCTAGTGTAGGAATATTCAGACAATCTATTTTAATATGATCTACACAGCTCAATCTATGTAGAGACAAACAACCAAACAACCAGATTTTTCCCCCTTTCAACTACCATTTCACACATGACTTCAAAACAATCTAAACTCTAATATCAGTGTCCAAACTTACTTTTCCTGGCACGAACAAACCAGATAATGGTGAGGCACTTGGAGACACAGCTTGGAGATTTTCTGTGATATCCATTAATTCTTTTGCTTTTTCATCTGTTGCCTCTTGGGCCCAGAAGTCACATGGCCCATCCACATGGGTGACCACGATATTTTTCTGTATGTAAACAGAAATAGAGTCATTAAGACAAAGAAACAAAACTACTGGGTGGTTGGGATTATTCATATTACACTTTTCTAGAAACTAAATGTTCCTGTCCCCCCATTCATTACGGGGGTATCATGTCTTCACATTTTTCAACAGTACAACTACAAGTAAAGAAAATTATATCATCTAACATACTCCTAGAATACATTTGGAATGTTAGGAAGATTTTTTTTTCTTTTTTGGATTGTTTGTTTTGAGTTCAATTCCTTGCAGAAGATCATGCCTACATAGAGCATGACCTCACTATCCATCTTCAGACCCATTATGGCCCAAAATACAATTGAAGACTAAAATTATCAAACAAGAACTGACCGTTATGTATTCTTCATTCACAATCCCTGCAGACCTTGGACTTAAACTTCCCTTTGCTTTTCCTGGTTGATGGTTGGGAACTAGATCAAAAAGGATCATGAAGTGAGTAAAAGATTCAACCAACCGAAATGTCATCATCAAACTAAAGGTAGTTATTTTGATTATTTTACTATATGGCATTTCATTGTATAGTCCCATTTTGACATTCAACTGTAACCATCGAACTTAAATTAACGTTTTATGATATCACGTCAT
This sequence comes from Pharyngocirrus eroticus, assembly GCA_033118115.1. NCBI lineage: Eukaryota > Metazoa > Annelida > Polychaeta > Saccocirridae > Pharyngocirrus > Pharyngocirrus eroticus. Next base: position 7,783 of record JAVSBT010082217.1, read on the forward strand.
AAATCAACTGAGGAAAACTTACCAAGTAAATCAGGTGAATTGTACTGTAACTGTGAAGTTGATTTTGGCATATTACGCTTTCTTCCATCTCCATCTCCTATTGACCTTCAAGATAACAACAAAAACATGCCTAAGTACAATTTTACATATTTTGTGATTAGAAATGAAGAAAGTGATTGGATACTTGTTTTACCAGTCTCCTCCATCTCCAATATCACACAAAGTTTTAAGACAGACTTTTCTGAAAAGGTTTACAGTTAGGCCATTCCAAATTGACTAATTGTTTGCTGGATGCGGCCATTTTTTTTTCGCGCTTTACAATTTTTTTTCTATTACTTAACTTGGCTTTACTGCCAAATTTAGGCAACGGAACCAAGCAAAAATTTTCTAGACTTATTAATATATACATTTTTGGTTAGCAATTGAAATTTTAAAAGAGGTTATTTGCACAATACAAGATATTCCTGCAAACTCCATGTCAATCAGAACGCCTTGCCTCTTTTCTTAGTCATGACATAAAAGTGCTGTCTTATTTTACATTGAGATAACAAACATTGGCCTGCCTGCCACGTCAACAAATCAAGTTATAACCTGTAGGAACTTCAAATATTGCAGCAACATAACAATCATTCTAATTTTACATCATGTACAAACAGGAAAAAAACCCATTCAAAGTCAAAATACATCTCAGAGACAACTCCATCATTTGCAACTTGATAATGCAGAAACTTACCTTTGTCTTGCAGGCCTTACTACTAGCAATCTGCCTCTGATATTCATGGAGGAACTTTCAGCACAAGCTTTCTGGCGATCAGCTTCATTTGTATATTTTATAAATCTAAAATACATAAAGAGAAGGGCTGTTATGTTTTTAAAACTTATTCTAGGCCAATTTTTGTAACAATAGAAATTGTTTTTTTTTGTTATCATAAAAAAAAAGGTAAAATGCTTTTTTTGAGTTGGAATATCTTCCTTCGAAACAAGAATATCTTAGCGCCTATCATAAATCCACCATCATCCATCTCATCTAAAATACAACAAATTGAAACACAAGCAGGGTAAGAATCAGGTTTTTTTGTCAGTTTAGCATGTTTATCAAAGAAATGGCTACTGTCTGGTTCCCCGTGACATCTAGTAATTTGCATCCTGACAAGTCAAATTTTACTCAGTAAATAAGAGGGTCAAGGGACCTAGGGCAGGATGAGACAGTTTTAGCCTCACTAATAGGTTGCAGGAAGTTTTTTCTCTACAATTGTTCCGCCATTTCCTTGAGAAACATACTGGACAAAAAAAAACTGAATCAACTTCTGCATGCCCACTGAACTCCTCACTTACGCTATCTTTCTGCCCTCTCCCATAATACGGACACCATCAATAGGACCAAATCCTTTAAACAGATTACGTAATTCATCCTGTAAATGATAAAGATAAAAATTAGATGTCTAAAAATGTGTTGTACTTGCCCTCTCTTACTTTGACCTGCCTTTCAGTTTCAGAATGATTTGAATCATATTTTTTGATCAAACCATTAGATATTTTCCTATTAAAATATGCAGCTTTGTATCTCAAACTCGTGATTTGTGTCTCAGGGTGAGAAAATTGGGGTGAGTCTGCCTACGACAGTCACAGAATTATGAGAATATGGGTCAGATTAGTGAAATGGCACTCGATCAATGATGATTTATTGAGCCCAAATTCATTTGCAACGTAATTTTAGACATTTTATTTGATTGAAACTATTGTATTACTGTTGTGGTGACATAGTATACTGGGTGACGAAGTAATTGAATGAAGTACGCCTAGATCTTTTGGTCTTGGATAACCTGGACAAGTTACAGAAGTTGGGGAGCAGTACTCACTTCATTGATATCGTCTGGAAGATTTTCTAGATACGCGTCGTATGTCACCTTGTCGTTTCTATTACTTCTTCCAAATGTAGTCATTTTCAATATTGTTGTAGTTTCAATGTGAGTGAACGTATTTTAAGATCTTCATTCACGCTGACTATAAAGAATTCAAATCAACAGAGACAGTGAGGTGAATCGGGTCCACACTGATTTCTTCGCTTGACGAGTAGCTAGCTCTCTGTTTATTTGCCAGTCCTTTACACGTGCATCTATGTAGGTCATCTAGTGTTGACCCCTGGTGTTTCTTTCTGTCTCTACAAGAATATAAGATGTCATGTTATGATAATAAACTTCAAAGTGAAAAAACTTTAACTGTGAACAGAAAACACTATGCATTGAAGACAAAAGATATAAGCTATAAATTCCACTTAAAACACACACATCATAATGGCAAATTGATTTGGGACTCGATTGATAATTATCAATTATCCAATATTGGCCAAAAAAACACGCTTCTCTTATATGCATAACTTAAAGTAAATTATATCAACTTCAGGAGCTACATTTACAAGGATTATGTCAGCTATTTCAACCCTCTTTGAAAGTAAGTGAAGTGCTTGAAGATACAGAAGACTTACAGGAAGTACGTTTTATTGATTGGTATACTTCCGGTTCTACAATGTTTATGAGGGAACATCGACCGTAGCTACATCAATGAGGAGTTTATGTCGTATATTTAACATCAGTATGGAATGCGATGGAATCAAACAAATGACTTAACGATGCCAGAATTCAAGAATTTATCTAACGGACGGTGTTTTCGGTGAGTGTTTGAGCATTTGACTTATGATAATGTGACTTCAATTACTAATCAGGTGTGACATTTCGTTATGTATCTTGTGTTTGATTGTCAAGACATTCCTACCTGTCAGATTCTAATGACGTAAATCGTAAAAGAGGCAAATCAAATATACAGACTTACAAATTCTTTTTCAATTTTTACATCATGTCAAAATATTTATCTGTCTAAATATAGAAAGAGGAGGTGGGAGGGGTTGTACAGTATATACGTATAGATAGACCAGGACTAAGCTCACTTTCATCACAATTTATAGGGGTTTCCTAGTTTTGTGTATTGGATAATGACTATTGCCATATGTAGTATAACATAATAATGCTGTTATTCAAACCTACTGTTACCATTTATGATTTAATCTCATGATATCAAATTCTTCTGTATCTTTTCCTTTGATAAACATAGTCAGCAATCATTCCAACGGTAAATGACCTAATGAGTACAAAGTTCATTTATTTTATCTCAATAAGATTCAGAAATAGCACTTTATCAGTAAAGACTTATGAAAATATGAATTCAAGATGTAACCACATATTGATTATAAAGACATATATGCTTCTGAGTAGCATTTCTTCTAGAAATATTTGGAGATTTACCGTATGTGTGTAATGCCTTATCACAGTTTATTGTTTAATGTCATATACCATGATTGTGAGAAATATGAGACACAGAGAATATATTCACAGAAATTAGTACTCATATATCAAACCATCATTTAGCAACATTTACTTGATGATGCTTTGTATCCTTCAATGAAATATCTGTAATGGATATTCCCAATAGTTCTCAATGTTCAAAATATTGATTTCTTTCTCAACCTAATTTACATATGCATGGAACAATGACAAATTGGAATGTAAACAACTGTTACTCTGCTTCCTAAATGGTTTGATTAAATGCAGTAACACTTGCATTGTCAAAGGCTATAGAATTCAGTGATGTCAGCGGCTGAACAGTTTTACCTATTTTGAGTAAGGTACATTCAAGTCTGTACCCAATTTGCAGGTAGTCTTACATGAAGTGAAAGGTGCTACTAGATTCCAGAGGATTTATAAAGTCATACATCTAATGTGATATTCAAAGTGGTGGCTTGAAAGGTACATGTTTGTACATATTTTTGCCGCTTATATGCAAAGTGAACCAGGTGCTACTATTTTTTGAAGGATTAATGAAGTTCTAACATCCTTTTCGTGATTTTATATGCCTGTAATATTTCTACATAATGCTGTATAATCTCTCTGTTTTGGCCGACCTTGGATTAGCATCATTGATTATTCTATCATGTCAGGAAAAAAGATGGATGATTTCATATGAAATAGTAGAGAGTTTTTGTGTTTAATTGACATTGGAGGTATGTGCTTTGTTTCTATAATGGGTATGGAGGTGTTTTTTGAAGAATGTGTCTGAATAGTAATATGAAAACTCTGACGTATTCTTAGAATCGGCTTTTGTCAGGTAATATATAGGTAAGAATTGAAGTAGATTTCCTAAGAGAATTGCATGCAAAATTGTTTCTGAGGTCATGGATAATGTTTGCCCGAAGAAGACAGGAAAAAATGTTTTTCTTTTGATTAAACTTCACTTGCACCTTGCTATAAACTTGGTGTGTGAAATGATGTTACAGTTAAAAATACAACTTTCATTTGGAAATAGTCTAGTATTGGTTGGTAGTTTTTATATATCAGTCATCTGGAGGAAAAAAAATGAGGATTTACTTTCAATCTTAGTATCAACTGGAAGTGATTTTTTTTTTTATATTGTCTAAAGAAATATGAAAAAATAACATTTAAAAAATCTCAATGGGAATTTAACATGAGCAATATATATGGTTTGAAAAGGGCTCCTGATTTTAATATTCTGAATACTCCTGTAACATTCTCAACAGCGATATCACACATGTCTGTAGGTGTGACATACTCGCCAGGTCTTTTTATTTATCATATATACATGTTACATGTATTAATAATATGCTCCAGGCCACACACACAGTCGTTTATTACATGAGAGTTATGAGACATTTTAGATGAATACCACATATGGTATATGTATCATTGTATGCTATATGAGATATATATATTATATGACATGCCACTGTCTAACATAGAAATACATATTGATTTTTTTAACACATGCATAATTCATTAGTGGGATACAAAGATAATAGATGATCAACACACTCAAGGTTGAAGGTAAAAGATAGGAATCCATACAGGCACCAAAAGCTAAGGTAGATTAAAGTCTTTCATGATATAGAACAGAAGATATTAATATACAGGTACTATATAGTGTCTAAGATAAAATTGCTGAATAAGATATTGCTAATCAGATATCAGTCTTTCGATTATTGCTTCAGTCTCTGAAGTATAAACTGGTAGGGAAAATGTTCATTTTTTATCAAGAAGTTGTATTTTTTATATATTTTTTAAAACTTCTACCAGATTTCCACTTTGAATTAATTTTAGAGTGAAACCTGTATTGATAATGTTTGCTGTCAAGTAATTTCAACCCTGGTTAAGTTATAAGATTATCCATGATAGTAAGCTTATTGGTGATTGTTTTCATAGGGAGAGAGTTGAAAAAATCTGAATGCTTTCATATTTATAGAGAGTGACAGGGCAGTAAACTTTGACAAAGAAGCTGCATTGATTTGTGTCTACACATGATACTATTGCCAATAATATGCAGTGATACTGATAGATAAATGCAGATTCCATGGTCAAAGTGATTACATGAGTACAATAAATCTTGCAAATCATGGCTCTCAATAAATTCTGTCTGGGAATAAGCTCTCCATTCAATCAATTTAAAATAGATCTAAAGCTCAAGTAATCTAAATAACACTCAACAATTTTGACTTTATACAAGCCTTCCATAAGTATTTTCCCCCTCCTGGCATAAGTTTGTATAAAATCTGAACTAGTGATTTCTATGAGGTAGTTCGGTATCTTTAAATGAAAGTACTCATGTGACTTAATTAATCTTTATCAGTAAATCATTATATCATCTTTATTGTTAACTTTATATAAGTGTGTCATTTACAGTACCTATTGAAGTTGGTCATATGCCTATTTGGTATTTAATCATATATAATCTTCCATATTTCACTTTTAAAACCAGAGTACATCAAGTCCCTGTACTCTTCACTGTCTATGCTAATAAGTGTTCAATAGTTTATCTCAGCCTAGCCTATGAATGACATTATACTTGTGGCAATCATGATTGTTTTAAACAATTCATGTCACAAGTCAAACAATTCAATTTCAAGAAATCTTTAATTTCAATATAGTGCCAATAGCACAGGCATTTTTATTTCACAAAAGTCTGATTTGCCAATTTTTGTTGTTTTTGTATAACAAATTTATCACAATAGCAAATATTACAACTTGATGATTATACTGTATATCATAGAATGAATGAGGAATTTTAACTATCCAGGTATGTTAAATTTTGGCTGTAAGAGAGAATATTTAAGTCTGGCCTTCATCATCGATTAAAAGTGCCAAATGAATTGAAGGATACAAATATACATTGATCAGAATAATTAGCCAGAAATTTAACATTGATCTTTCTTTGAAAGTGATTTAGCAGGATTGATTTAAATCTTTTCATAGAGTACAGTTCACCTATTTCATTGCTGGGATTAATGGAGTGCAAACACAGATCAGATTTGATTCTATTGCTGGCTGATTACTTTTGGAGGCTTTGTGCTTTACTATTGGATTCGAGTTTACAACACTTCTTGATTTTGAAATTTCATTCTTTGTTTCTCACAGGCGGTTACAAACTGGATGAAAATCATTGAAGACATTAAATAATTATTCATATTTTGATTTTCTTTTTTCAAACTCACAGAATTTTCCATATTCTTTCTTTTCTGAGTGTCACAGTGACAGAAATGCTTTTGTCTTGCCTTTATCACTGATGTATGAATCAACTGGATGACGTTTTGATTACAAGAATACAAGATGTTATTCAATATTTTTCTCTATTCCTGTTTATTCCTGGGGTTATTGTTTATTGCTGTTGCATAAATTCTTTTGATCTATGATATATATACATGCAGTTGTTTACAGATAGATCAGATGATGAACCTGGGAGATGAGTTAATTATATGGGTAATATAGATTAAATGATTTTGTTATAGACAAGGGTATATCTATCAAATACAAAAATGTAGAGCTGTACCCTATTCACATATTTTTGATTTTATTGCTTTAGGTTTTATTTGGTCTGACTAACTTTTTGTTATCACGAATAACTGTCGATTTTGATAGCTTTGTTCCTATTGTTCATAACATGGCTCTGAATGTTATCAGGTATCTCTCCTTATAACACCATGTCTCCATGGCCCCTCAGGGCATCATTCATTTCTATGATGTGTTAGATTTTTACAGAGATTTTTAATGGAGGATTGAATCAGAATTTCTCATTAAAATTATGCTCCAAACCAGAACAGAGTTTACCATTGTTCAATAGAACAACATGTTTAAGCCTATTCTGATCAAAGGGGGAGACAATCAACTCTAATGATCCTTCAAAATCAATTGAGTATCAGTTTCATTGAATATTGTCAAGTGAAATCTAGGATTGATAGTGAAAAGTATCCTTTTGCAGGCTTTTGGATTCAGGTACTTTACCTTTTTGATTCAGGGACTTTACCCTTTATATTAAAATCAAATTGATAAAGTAAGGCCATGGGGGGCACTTGTCTATATAAAACTAAGGCGTAGTCAAATTACTTAGTTTTGAGTTATGGAGGTAATTATTTGCTAAAGGCTTGGATGAATTCAAAACCTTTTCATCTTATTTTGGTAAATCTTGTCATATTCTTATGTTTTTATTTGAATTAATTCAAAATCTTTTTCGTTTCTACTTTAAAAATCTAATAGTCTTCCTATATGTTAATTTCTAAATTTTTGTACAAAGAATCATAAACTTTTTTTTCTTCTGGGGACGGATGGGGGGGGGGGCACTTATTCTTACTATTTTACTTGAAAAATTCCAATGATATTGTATACGCAATGCATGATATAAGATGTAACTTCCTGTCAAAAACACTGTTTTAATATACATGTATATACAATTATGCTTTGCCTTCCACATAGTTTTGTAATCCAGAAGGCCTTGAAATATTGACATAATTTTTTGACTTGATCTTTATTGATCTGTATGCTTATCTTTGAACCTTTTATAGCTTGATTGTCAAATCCCTGATTTCACTTTGCACATATATACTTTACATATGTTGGCAGTTTATGAATAGGGGTAGTAAGTGCTATTTAGTTTGTCTATTGAATTGCAAGCAGTCCAATATCAAATCAACTTTAAATGCGATGAGCTGTGCAACCATCGTCTTGTGAAGATTGTCCCTAGTCCAATTTAGAGTTGTTGTAGAACTTTGAAGAGTATTTCAAACAAGGAGTATTCAATATTTCATATTTGAAATTTGGAAACACACATGATGATATTGAAGATCTCACAATCTGTGAGATTGAGAATGTTTCTACAAGCATTGCTGGAAACGCAGTGATATCAGGAAAATATTTATCTATTTAATATATCTCTGTGATTGTGGAAGGTGGAGAAATTGTATTGGAAAATTTTACTAAAATCTGAAGCAATGAACGCTGGTATTAGTATTAGAAGGTTGGCAAACTCAAAAGGAAAACTTTATTAAAATCAGGAAATATTATGGACAACTGATTTCAAATCTATTGGACATTTTAGGCTGGGAAAAAACTCAGAAATGCTCAATTGGAAAACTATAGAAAAAGCAGGAAAAAGGAATGTTGATATTTTAAACTTTGTGAGGTTGAGAAATGTCTAAAACTGCAGTTGAATAAGGAAGTACCTGATCTCTAAATTATTTCCATTTGGATGGTGATCTACTAGGCTGTATTAAGATTTTAAAAATTGGAATACTGGTGAATTAATTCAGCATGGGAGATAAATATATGCAAGTATTCACTGGAACTATAGTTCTTGTTTGAATATGAAAATCTAACCAAAGTCCACAGGACAGGTTATAACAGATTATCTGGATTATTTTTCTTTTATTGTAAGGTAAGCATATTTTGATATGATAATGCTGGGAGTTATTTTGAACAATAATAAAGTTTGTCTACATGTAGGTGTAAATATAGTCAATTATGCCACAGGAACAGTTCTTGATTTGTTTCAGTCTGTCAGTGCCTCTGATTCTACAAGTGAATTGTAACTGTTATGAAAGAATAGCCCCTGTCCAAAATAGGTGTTTCTTCATTAAGATTCTAACATGCAGGCTTGAAAGTATTTAAAAAATGATAAATGTATACTAGGGGCTATGGAAGTATGTTTGTATGGCTTTGACACAACAAAATGGACCCTTTCTATGAAATATTTAGATGCATATACTTTACAAGAAAGGAAGAAAAAGAAGCATTTATAGAAAACTGTCAAGTTTATGTTATCCTTGGTAAAAGTTAAACCATGGAGGATATAAACACAATGTATCTGATGCAAAGCAGACCACAGTCTTCAGTCTGAAATTGTTATTGTGTGACCAAGCAGAAATCAATACAATTACAATAACAGTATTCTTATAAAGAAGAAAATCACATACTAGTACTCTATTCAACAACGACAAAAGAATTTGTAAAATGTACTAGCACGAATTGATACACATAAATATACAGTAAACCCACTATTACAGTATTCTGTAAGCTGTTTTTTTTAGATATTTTAAAATAGATTTGAACTTTGACAAAAGATGTGTGGTGCCAATCGGACAAGTTTCACTGTGTTCACACATTAATTTCAATATTTCTACTTGTTTTTGTGATGAGTCATAAACTATTCTCATTTATGGCTGAGTCTAAAGGAATAAATGCAAAATGCCTGGAGGAATCAAAGCCTTGCAGATGACTGCAGGGAACTATTGCTGTAATATCCGGTCATATGCAATGTATATTACATGGCATTCTCTATAAAAATAGATACATGTAGATGTAGACATATGTGTCAGTGAAGATGAATAGGGTTTACAATCAATAGCTGCCATCTTGTTGATTTTGAGTTGTTTTTTTGTCATTTCCATACTGGGAATTGAGGAAAAAAATTGTCGTGTTGGGGTTTTCTACAAAATAGAATGACATCACAACCTTCCTGTCTGTAAAAGAATATGGATGAAAAGGTCCCAATTCAATCAATAATTAATCTAATTGTGGAATTATGGAAGTTAAATATGACAAACTGTGCTATTTTATCTATCTTGCTGTTTGCAATTTTAATGATATAAAAGATAAGCATAGCAACATGTTCTTAACCCAATCTCGACTATGGGTACATGTATGTTATTCCTGCAAAATCTTGTGATGCAAAATCTTGGTCAATTTTGCCATTTTCTGAACTCACAAGGGAGGTTGTAGCTTAGCATGCCTGAAGGTATGATGGATACTAGATAGTAAGTAAATGTTTGATTTGTGGTTGGATTTTGTGTCATAAATACAGAGATGAATACAGTAAAATATAGGATTAGGTAACATAGGATCTTTAAATACAATGAATTAACCTCAAATTACCACTTACTATGTTACTCCAATAAAAGGTACCCAATCTTTTATTGTACAATTGTCAACACTTATGAATACATTATTTATGTCACATTTCTAATTGAGGTGTTGAGTTACTTCCTAATAAGGCAGAGTACTACCTTCTGTCAGAGTGACAAATCACAAGTCGTAAATGTCAGAGTTGAAGTGGCTGGTTGGAGATCTGATCTAGTAGTTTTGTATCGAAATCAAAACATGATTTATGGAAAATCAAAGTAATATATTTTTAATGTTGTGCCTTCATAATTCTTTGGTGCATATAATTATGGAATAATCAGGAACTTCAAAGTGAAAGCGATCTGGTTAAGCATGTACGTATAGAGTTGCAGATATTCTTCTGCTAAATTGAAGACAAACCTTTAAACGTGACATCCCTCATTAAAGTGGAAAATGTGGATCAATATTTATATGAAGGAGTAGGGCTCAAGGGATTAAGGACTCAGTATAGGCAGGTCCCCAACAATGATAAGAACCCTGGGTAAATAGTACTAAATACAGGCAGATTTATTGCAGGGCCTTACTTAGGCTGTCCAGGGCATGTATGTACCTACATGTATATTAATGATATTGTTGTGACTTTGCTGGCTTGACCTGTTTAGGCTGTTAGAGTTAGACCATATTATAACTTATCCTACTTATGTATTATTGATTGTTCCCAAAGTGTTTATTTTGGAAAGGGCAGTTTATTACTTATAAATAACATTTCATCATTGTATATTTGTACATTACAGCTCAAGTAGCCAGTGTTGTTAATCATCCTCAATCTTGTTTTTGTAATTGCCATTCAGTGCCAAGGTAAAGGATGTAAATATCCATCTTGGCTGCAAGGCAATGCTCTAAAAGATCATATCATGGCCATGGTTCGGAACGCATGCATTATATCAACTAACTTTCAGGGACATTAATCTTGTCGTTCTACCTGAATGACCTACCTTCTATAAAAGAAACCTTAATCTTAAACTGAAACAAAAGTGACATACTTTTTAAGGTTCATTTTCCACTTGAATAATACTGTGATTGTTACAGCTCATCCCTACCCCCCTACCCCCTACCCCCCCCCCAAGGTTACTGCATGTTCACCAGCTGATGATTTTGCAGCTTACTGAGAATTATATACTTTGTGTAATCTTCTTTTAAAATATTGTTCATTGAATTACTCAAAGGTTAAATAACTTTTCAGTGGCAATTTCTATACACACTATATGTAGCTTTTGACATATTATATGAAATTGTATAAATCCACATAAAATGCAGATGAAACTGATAACACTTTAAATTGTAGTTGCTTTTAATAAGTGAAAATGAAATTTTGAAAGAGTATTTACCAAATAACAACTATGTTTGTTTCTTTACTAGAATTTTCATTTGATTTTCTCTTCGTTTATTTCATTGGAATGCTCTGACAATAGTAATGTTTTTAATGTTTTCTTTGTAAGAGGAGAAATTTTGCATTTTATTTCATAAGATTACAGATTTGAAATATACTAGATGTACCTTTTTATTTGTGACTTTATATTCATTAGATTATTTTTTGTGTTGTTATTTTAGAGTGATTATGAGATTTTTCAACTTATATTGACAGTATATTTATAGAATTGACATTTATATTTTCTTTTCTTCTTTATTTCAGTTTGGTGTTTTATACACTGAAAGAGACTTGATGGGTGCTTGTGCTTCCAAGAACAAGTCACCTGATTGGTCAGAATCTCAAATAACTACTTACAACAGCATGTCAAATTCACATGGTCAATCTAGGGCTAACCCAGGGGGCCATGGATTTGGCTTCCGACCCCCTCAGGGAACAAAAAGTGGGGGAAGACCTACGAAAAGCCCAAAACACAGCAATGAACAGACAGAGGAAGATCGTGGGCCTCTGATTGATATCACAGACAATGCTGGTAAAAAATCTAGTCGGGGCAAAGCTGCCCAAACCAGTGGAAGTCGGTTTGGCTTCAGAGGAACAGATAATAGACTGGGTAAACCTGATCCTAATAGTAACGTCATGGGGTCTCTTGATTCATTAGCTAGTTCTAAATCAAGGACAAGTTCCACAGGATCTTTAGCTAAGAAGACAATAGCAAGGCCTAAATCAGCATGTTATGATCCAAAATATTTAGGATCTAGAGACTTTAAGATGATAGATGATGATAGCAGTAGTAGTGCTGGGAGACAGTCATTACTCTTAACAACGGGTACCACCAATACCGGTGATCTACAGAAGGACGACAATGGTAATGCTATTGGAGATGGAGAAAGTAATGGTACAGATACAGTATCTGAAAAAAAATCGAAAACAAGTGTGCAAAAGAATAAACAAAATAGAAATATTGTTGTATCAACTCAAAAAACTGGAAAACAAACTGGAATTGTTAAAAGTACTCATACAAGTCAGAAAACTGCAAAAGCTAAAGGAAAAGGTTTCTTGCCAACATTTGATAAATGGACAAAAGCTGAAAATGCTGGAGAGGAAGAATTTAAAGATGATAAAAATGTAAAACAGAAACAAAGTAAAAATGAATCTGTCAAAAAAATGGAACAGAAACCTTCAAAAGAACCAGTTAAATCTGGACAAAAAGACAAATCTCAAAGTAAACTCAAGTTTTGGGGTAAAAAATCCTCTAGTGAATCGACTGATCTTGGAAAATCTAGTCATAAAAGACCTCCTCTGAGTAAGTCGATGGCTTTTGAACGGGCAGATTCTGGGATTGATACTCTAGAAGGAAAGGATGAACCTGCAGAGGGCGACACAGGGTTGGCTGTAGAATGTACAGAGGATGTTGTAAGTAGTGAGGTGCTTAGAGAAGACCACAGTCTTGAAGAGAAAAGTGGTAGTGGTAGTGGAGGGAGTAGTAGTAGTACAATAGTTGGAAGCAAAACTGTACAGTATTTTCCACCACCAGGGTGCGATGTTGAAACTCATTTCAGAACACCTGATGAAATTAAAAAAGAAAAGAAACCTAAAGAAGTCATTCCCCCAGTTTATCCCCCTGGTGCTGCTCCAATGGCAAGTGTAGATTCTTTGGATGTAACATCTATAGGTAGTATAGATTCAGATGATTTGATGCTTGAATGCGATATCAACTTTGACGACGATGATGTACTGCTTCAGTCAACAGCTTCATTTGACCATACACATAGCTTGGGGAGACCCAGGACTAAATCCAGAGATAGTCTAGATTCACAAGGAAGCATTGGATGGCGACACAGTGTCCCAAGACACAGACACGACAGCGGATCAAGAGTGGCAAGAAGTAACAGTCTAAGAAAAATGAGAAGATCTGTGGAACAGGAACCACTCAGAGAATTGTCATCCCTTGTCCAAGAAGAGAACCCACTCATGAGGTAAGAAAATGCATTTTTCAACAGCAGATTTTTGTTTCTTTGAAGAAGAAAGTATGTGTTAAACTTGGTATATGCAAATTTCAGTATCACCTCAAATAATATATTCACTTATGATATACTAACTTAAATAGTATATAATTATTACACTCAAGATCATTATTTATTGTTGTATCTGTTCTGCGACTTTATTGGGTGCAGGGAGTCTAGATGGGCCCTGGAGGTAAGCATGATGAGTTGAATGAGAATCATGTATTAAAGATAGAAACACAGGTTGCGAAATACTGAGGGTCCTCAGGGACCAGACAGTTTATTCCCATTATAAATTATTACAAGGTCCCTTGGAATTCTTCAAATCATTACTATTTCCTTGATAAACATCATGTCTCAGGCAAAAAAATCTAATTCTGTGAAGTAATATTAAGTATAAGACTAAATAAAGTCTTATTCTAGATGGGTTTCAATCTAGAACATAGGCAAAAAAAGAGAGAGAGAGAAAAATAATGAAAATAAAGTTGATTCAAGATGTATTTGCAGTGTGCTACAACAAGTACTCTAACTATTGACAAATGGTCATCACTCATGTCACAACTTAAGTACAAGTAATATATTGTTAAGTTCTTCAGATTCCTGAATCACTTTTACTTTTTAGGCTTTCAATCCTTATCAATAAAAAGCAAATACTTGGTATATGAAATGTTTTCAATGAGTATTTGTATTTTCATGGGAACAGAACTTGATGAATAGGTATGAGGGGCCTAACTTTCCATTAAAATGAATCTAGTTGTGTGCAATGGGATCAAATGTACCTAAATGAGTCAAAATGTGTATATTGGAACAATGGAATGGCGCTAAAAGCTTAAAGAGTTGTGTTTATTTTCATTTTTATGGTTCATATATCCTTTTATAACTGCAGTTAAAATTTGGAAGTTTTCCAATTTTATTCAATGTTACTATGTGTTAGGACTATTTCTCACGTGTAAAATTAATGTTTTTCATGGTCTTGTGCATAGTTTATGTAAAAGAAATTAGATTGTTAGTGAAAGGATATTCAAGAATGTAAACATAGTTCATGATGACTTCATATAATTATGCTCTTCATTCATGACTGATTTTTTTTAAATTTGATCAAGGGTTCCAAATTGATTTGAGCTCAAAATTAAAGATGTTCACTTGAAATAGATTCAAGGTTAGGTTTTATTCTAGTTAAAGGACTACTCCCTGTTGATTATCTAAAAAAAAAAGTGTCCCTTTTCCAGATTGTAGAATGTTGTCAGTCTGTCTGTGGATTTATCTGATTTTGCAATCAAGTCTATGTCTTGGTACCTCACACTAGATGGCATAACTGTTAGAATATTATCATTATATTTTTATACAAGAATCTACTTATACTTATCATCACTATAATCATAATATCATATCTGTGTTAAGCTACAGACTATGATTATAAGGTTGTAAGATTTTGGTATGTAGACTATCAAAATACAACATTAGCCAGGGCAGTTTGTTATTTTAAAGAATCATAAATGATTATTGCAGATAGTTTTGATTTTTGAAAGTGCATTACTTTACAGGATCAATATCAGTAGATGGATTGTGCTTGGGAATACTTTGTGCTTAAATAACTATGTTATGTAACAAAAATATTGCCTTGTCAAGTTTTAAATAATTCGAACATTTCTTTTTAAAATGTCAAATTATAGCATGTATATAGTAAAAACTGTTTTACACTTCATCCTAGATTTAAAATGTAGTCCAGCTATAAGTTT
Organism: Pharyngocirrus eroticus; assembly: GCA_033118115.1. Lineage (NCBI taxonomy): Eukaryota > Metazoa > Annelida > Polychaeta > Saccocirridae > Pharyngocirrus > Pharyngocirrus eroticus. The sequence continues at coordinate 23,183 of JAVSBT010082217.1, forward strand.
TCTGACACATGATATATACTTCTATAACGAGAGTCTGATTGACTCTAACATATCAGGTTATAGTAATATATTATATCTGTATATGAATCAGTCTCCTATTATTTAGTATATAATACCACTGATACTGAATCTATGGAGTAGACCATGATTTATCCATCTCTCTGGTTGTGTGTGTGTGCCAAAATAAAGCCCAATAAATCTGTTTAGAAATAATTAACTGTTATGTGTGATGAAACAATTTGCTTTAGGGATATTGGTCTCTTCTCATAAGCGTCAAGCTCTCAGCATTCGCTGCTCTGCAGTAAACGTGAGGCAGTAATCTATGAGTGTAATTTATTGGGGGGTTATAATGCAATTTCTGCTATGACTCGTCTTAATGCTGGCTTTTGAAAGGGCTTTCTTTATTCTTTTGTGGATTTTCAACAAAATGTAAATCAAATGCCAAGGTAGGTACCATATTCAAGATTCTGATTGTACTGTCAAAGACTGTTGTATTGTCAATTGAATTTTAAGACAGAATTATTAGAGATGTTGAAATTTGGAGGATTGATGCCAGGAAGTAGCCATTTTGATTATACATAAGAGATGTAGAATTTCTGATGAGGGTCCCAATAAAGGAGGCTGATGAACGCCAATGATGCAGACATAGGAAGAAAATCAATATTTGCCAATGTTTTCCTCTGCACTCTAATCACTGGCATTACAACATTAAGAAATTATTCTGATTTGATTTTTGTATTGATTTTTATTAATTATCGGATGAATCAGAAGATCTAAGACTAATTCATTCATTAAAAAGTCAGAGGCCAGATGGAATCTTTGACAGTCTGAATACATTTGTGTGCATGCACGAAGAGTCGAACACAAACACTGACAGATTGTCAGTGTTTCTTGTTTGATATTGTTAAACAATATAGCAAGGTCTTATTTGGTTTTGAACTTGAAGCATTAATGGGAACTCCTCCTCTTGAATACATATAACTTTCATTCAGAATATATAGATAAAGAATCTTATTGTTTTTCTAACTGCTTTTTGGGTAGGTTTTTTGTTGTTGACATTGTCGCAGTTGAAATGACTCTTTGACAGTCTTGGATATGCTTCATGAAGATGTTGAAGAATTGGATAGTCATGATTACTGTGGGATTGTAACAGTTAGTATGAATGAAGAATTCTAGGCCTTGTTTTGGAGCTAGACAAGAGGCCTTGTTTTGGAGCTAGACAAGGAGTCTGCAAAGATTATTGAAAACTAAACTCACATCTGTGGTGGAATGTTCATTTCTGTTAATTCCATGGATTTCTGTGGATTTGTCCAGATTATTGCTTAAAAAAAGGCAAGGCAAAATTTGTTAAGTTCAACCAGGTTACTTGCATTTCTAGAGGGATTGCTAACTTAAAAGTTCTGTAGAAAACTAGAGTCACCCGAAAAGCAAGCATATACATTCAAGAGTAGGTAAGCTATACAGATATTCCATGAAAATGTTGAAATTTGATTTAAAGAGAAAGTGTCTTGTTCCTTCCCTTTTATTTCTTGAAACTTGAAAAGATGGGACAACCTTCAGAGTATTCATGTATACCTTTTGAGTCATTAGTCCTGAATTAATGTCATAAAAGCTGGTGGTCCAATGTTTATATGTTATACTTTTTATTTTTAAAAAATCAAAGGGTGTGCTATGTTGCAAATTATTTAAAAGGGTGAACTCTGGATATTTTCGAGAGATTGTACCATGATATTTTAGTATTGTCTGATACAAAATTCATTTAAGTATAATGGATTATATTTTTGAATATGGAACCCAACAATAATGCAATGTAAAGCCTAAAAACCATAATGTATATAGCTTGTACTCAAATAGAAGAATTAGACCCTCTGGCTTTAGTTACAGATTTGACAAAATGTTACAAAGCATGCTATTGTAATAGAGTGCCTGTAGGAATATGACTCATTCTGCATGACAGAAAAAAGAGAAAAAAAACAAAAAAGGCTCAGAATATCAATATTGCTCTGGTGGTGACTGGAGAGTTAGTGAGGATGCTTTTTCATGAAAATCAGATTATTTAACACAACAAGAACCCATTTTAAAAGAAGGCCAGGTGAGGATAACACATTTGTATACTTTAGGCAAAATTATATATATATATACATGTATATGGCATGTTGATGAGTGTTTCATGGCTTCTTTGTTAATATTGTCAGTGATAGTTTTTGTTTTCGATGTACAGTATTATATACCATAATGTAAATCCAGAAAATAATTTGAAAGCATATAATGCACACTTTAACAATGAACTCATTATTGCTGTTATATTGTTCATGAAAAAAGTAATACCAAACGAACATACTTTGATTTAAAAAATGAAAAAGTTTGTGAGATTGTAATTTATTACATAAATCATAAGACTATGTAGGATATAGAAAGAGTTTTTTTGTGACCTACGCTGAAAAAACCCCCAAAAAACATTCAAGAAATGGATTGATTTTTGAAATAATCTGTATGTTTAACATTTAGAAAGAAATTGATTATATGAAATTCTTTTGACCAAAACATCTGACAAATGTATGTATTTGATATATTATGATAAAAAAAGCTTCTGATAGTTGATTAAAATGCCAAAGCATCTGTTTTTTGAGAAACTATTTTGTACAACTACAGTTATGAAGGTTACAGCTAAAACAAGATAACGTCAAAGATATTGTAGCAAGGGATATATTTCTGTAATAGTATATACCTGTGAAAAAGTATTTCATGGATGTTTATACAATGAGTTCTAGATATAGATCTATGAATGCAGGGAATGAGAGGTTTCCAAGGGAAGGAACAAAGTGGAAGTTTATGCTCTGTGGCTGCTTTCCTCATAAGTCTTGGTAATGATTACTGTGGACTGGTCCATTTTATGTTTCTCTAACATTTTGCTAGCTGCTTGTTTTATGTTATGAATTATTAGGCGATATGTTATAAGTAGAATGTACGTTTGGCACCGAAAAGAACAAAAAAAGTGGTTGGTTAGTGTAGGAATTTATATATGACAAGATCTATTATCTGCGTCATAGAAATGGAAAGATGTTTGATTGTAAAGATATCGGTTTTGATTCTGTAAGACCACATCATTCAAGACTGATCTTAGTTTATACGGCTTGTCAGCCTTTTAATGGCTTTGATTGGTTCTTATCTTGGTTGGTTGTATTTTGTTAAGAAAATAATGGCTGGAATGATGTATCTTCTTCATCCTTGTTCTTTCTTTAGTGAAAAATAAATCAGGTTTGTTTTCTAAGTCATCCACTCTTCAAATATTGAAACTGAGAGGTAAATCTTTAAGGTAAAGAAAATACCCTCTTCATGATATCATGAAAGTTTTCCTACATGATAAAGTGTAATGTGTTGTATTTTAGTCCATTTTAAGTCCATTTTATTATCATGTGTAATTCAGTATTTTGTACATGAAAGTATTTAGAAAGTTCTTAGTAAAACAATGAAATAGCAATATATCGGAAATATACATACTGCATACACTGAAATATCTATCTAAAAATGTGCATAACATTGGAGTGAAAGTAAAAGAACTATTTTCATCATTGGAGTGAGTGTTTTGACGTTTTTCATTTTCCTGTCATCTGTTTGATTGCTGTTATGTTAATATTTTACGTTTGTTTTGGTTTTGTTTGATGATATGATAAGTTTTCATGGTGAGGAGTTATGTAAAAAAATCTTTCTTTTCTAAATTGTGATATATTGTAACATTTGCAATGGCATAGAGCCAGTGCTAGGAGAAAGTTCTACAGATCTATATGCCATATCGCTTAACTGTCAAGACTCTCTAGGTTGTTGTGCTTCATACGCATTGAAAGTGGATGATTTTTTTATTTTTGGTGTAAAAAAAATCTGCAGCTGATGTTTTAAACATTCCTTTGAATATAAACTATGCCAATGAATATACAAATTATACTTAAAAATTGTGTTTGAATTAATTCATTTTGTTAAGAGTGGAATAAATTGATTTCACACTAGAGTAAACTTTTCTCAAATGTGAATACAGTTTGATTGAATGAACATTTTCACATGCCCGTTTAATTTTTGGATGTAAAGTGTACAAAATACTTTGGATCAATTCACACTATGTTGATAAATAGAAGTAAAATGTGATAGAGGAATGTGGACAACTTTCCAACAAGATGTTGTATTGGAAATATTTGTTTCACTCCTGTGTCTCTTCTTCTTTCATTTTTTGGAAAATTCATTATGAAAATGTTGTCTGATGAATATTTTATTGAAAAGATATGGTGCATTTTTTAATTATTTCAAAGGTAGTGTTTCTCTATTTACTATGTAGGGCCTATAGAAGTAAAGATAATACTTAGAAAAGATCATGCTGTGTTTAAAACTGTTTATAGGCCACATTGTATAGATGGTGCAGTTGCATTAGAAAATAAATAAAATGATGTAGTCTTATATTCATGTACTTGAAATAATACTTAAAAGTATCATTTCAATTAATAACAATAATTTGTTCAAACATGAATTATTTCATCAGAGAATGTTTGATAACAACATCTCAGTGTGTTTTTTGCCCTTAATTTTCCCAATAATAAACTTTTTACCTGTCAGAGTGTTTTGAAGAAACTTCAGTTTTGGTCTGTTACACAAGGTATAGAATGACTTGTAAAATGATAAAGATCTTTAATTCATAAGAAGCTGTCAACTCAAGGTAATCAATTTATTTCTTAAAGATGATGAAGTCATAATGTTGTCACATTTATGATCATTTTACAATGGCATATGAGAGCATATCGTGCTTTCATTGTCATAGGATTCATTTTGATACAAAAACCTAACAAATAAACTTGCATGTTTGAAAGAGTAGCTTCAGTAAGGCTAGATCATTTGTTGAGATTTTTAAGGTATAACTCTCTGGCATTTATGGACTTTTCATTTTAATAGTTGCCTTTTCCATGTGAAGCATTTAAGTCTGTATCATTTTGGCATAAAAAAAACAATAAAAATACTCTACAGAGAGCTTTTGTTGTGGCCATGTAGTCAGTCTAGACTGTTGAAGTCAATACAATTGTAGTCAACTCAACATTAAATTTTCTTTCAACAGAGCTTGTGTATACTAGAAAGTTTAATGAATTGAACAATTGTTTCTACCCTCAAGAGGTAAACATTGTTGTGTTTATAAATGTATTATTTAAAGGTATATCTATCGGCCATTTTTAAATGTCTCAATACATACAATACAGAGAAGAATGTCACATACAACTTACAGGTATCTGAAGGAAATACTACGTTATGGTTGATGGAATCTCTCTTTGACGCTCTTTATTCATTCATTCTACACTTAATAGTACTTCAATCATTTATCTTGTATTCTATTTTCACTCATTATGTCGCTTTTATGGTTTATACACTGTCCTCAGTAAAAAAAAGCAGGTCATAAGTGGATGGATAGATGCAGGTGGGAGAATGATACATTGTGCTGTCAGCTAGGAAAAAAATATCTGTGGAATACATTATACTGTATGCTACTTGTGTGTGGTAATAGACAGATAGACAGGGATGTGAAAAAATTGCGCATTTCTGGATTCTATACTCAGAGTGGTTGATGGTTTACATGGACGTGAAGTATTGTTTGTTTTTGAGAAGTATCTAATTAATATCAGTGCTGAAGGAAACAATAAATGAAACCTTTGATCTCTGTGGAAAGTGATAAATACTGTGGAGACTATACTACAAAACAGCAGGTTCTTGCAGAGAAATTAAGTTGTAACATTTACAGTACTGTTGGCTGTCTGATTGGCAAGGTGACCATTATTTTTTTGTTTTTTGGTTCAATTGTGTTTTGATATGATGTAAAGACATATGTCAGAATAGTGATATTTGGTAGGGTTTATTTGTTGGAATACCAGAGAGGAATGTTAGTGATAAAACATAATTTGGCTACGTTGGTATGAGGTAATTTGATAACAATCAAGAATCTTTTGGTGAGTTTTATTTCTTCATGTTATATAAATGAAAGCAAATGTTGTTGTGTGGTGATAAATGCTTGAGTTGTAATATAAATATGGCTTTTGACTTTTCAAATTATGTGGTTGCTTGTACAGGTCATTGAACATAAAAAGTAATATCCTTAGGGTTTTTGTTGCAAAGAGGAAATTCATTCATGTTTCGTATGGAAATCCTAGCTTTCTTCAGTTCTTGGTTTTGTTGGAAATTTTTCAAAAAAAATCTGTGAAATCTGTGGCATAGCTATAGGCACACAGTGTAAAAACTTGTTCTGGTTAGAGAGCATATTCTACAGGAATCACTAACACATCTGCTATGACTACTATGAGTAGACTGAACTATAGGACTTTTCTCACATTTTTCATTATGACAGTGGCAGATGAAAAAATAAAGGTTTTTTGTACTTGTATGAAATTATGAAATATTGACATTTTTACACTAGAATCATGAGACAAAATCACAAGGTCTCAATTGATAAAAGATTTGTCAAAAAATCACTGTTTGCAACACTATGAATTGAAGTTTTCCCTCAAGACAAATTTTCTACAATGGTTGAAATTTCTACTGATTCAGAACAGGAGAAATTCACAAATTAGAGAGCTGAGTGGAAGTAGGAATAAAATTTCTGTTGTTGCGTTGTTAACAAAATGTATTCTCATTTTAGGAGACATCCTAGAATCAGCAAGAGCTGCAGGCCAGCCTCTTTTCCAGGGCCTTCCCTGACACAGGACACCCATCCTGTCAATCCCAATGATTCGTCAGACACCAAGGCACAACCTGAAATGGCTCAGATAAAACTACGGCGTCAGACCCCTAGTGTGGCTGACGAGGAACAAGTCTTCATGGACGGCTTCACGCACAGGCATATTATGCAGGATCTTACAAGTTTTAAAACTTTACTACTCAAATTAAAAAGAACTGTACAAGAGGAAGAAATTGGATCACCTTTTGGAAAAGTAAGTGGAGTATCTATTATTTTTAGAATGTAAGAATAGAAAACTGTGTAAAACGGAAACACTGAAAAGTTTAAAGGGTTTCAGTTTTTACCAGGGAAGGTAACTGAATTTCGCATCTGAAACTCCAGAAAGAGATTTTAAACATTTTATAGCTTTCAAAACATCAATCATGAAGTGCAAAACAGAAAATGTATTAATTTTTAGCAGACAACTGTGGGCTCCATATTATTGTATTGCATAAAACGTAAAACTGTTTAGAAGGGTGTAACACATCGTTTGAAGAAACAAATTAAGTTAACAAATTTAGGTCCAGTATTATGTGTTTAGAGACTAGAACCCCTTCAAAAAATGTTGACCTTTTGTTAAAGTTCATTTGTATTTTTTTGTTTCAACAGAATGGCTACAGCTTCACTAGTCAGCCTAATAGTCCAATGGTAAAAGATGATGTATTTGGATTTGATCACCCACTTGGTGCAGGACACTCAGATGTTTTAACACAGGTAAAGTATTCAGTAGAAAACAATCAATAATGATAATTTTCATTGAAGCTTAAATTATCACTTTTTCACAATCATAAATAAATATTTTTTGTTAAAAGGTGAAAGCTTCTAGTTATGTTTTATATAATGTTATGTGAAAAGTTTTAGAATATGTTTCAATATAAATAATCAAGCTTTGGTATAACACAAAATATCCCTGCTAGCTAAAGGTAATGTTTAGGTTATAGCCAAGACTATCAGCTTTGTGTCAAAATAAATACTACAAAAGTTAAAAGAAGTTACAGCATCTTATTACTCCAAAGTAGATAAAATGATGAAAAGTTAGGCTACATCAACATTTTTGTTTTCATAAGTACTTTAATGGTTTACAATAGATTATGTTTAAAGCTTTGACTCTTCAGAGAAAGCACCTGCCAAAATTAAACAATATACAGACAAATAATTAACTTTTGGAGGCTTAAACATTTGAGGAGATTAAAGCCCAAAGCAAACATTCTAAAGTATGATAATGGTTGAAGCAAAATAACAATATTGAGAAAGATCAAAGGATAGTTAAGTAGTTTGTAAGGTAAATTTAGTTAATAAAATATAAGCAACACTAGAACTTGCATGGTACATGCAAGAATTTAAAAAAATGCAAAAATGTAGTAAAATATTAGATAAAGATTCAATAAAAAACTAAATTTGCAAAATTATTAGATTGTTATTGTCATTGTTAAAGTTGCAAGAAATTATCAAACTTTTAAATGTCATAAGTATGTAAAAGTACATGTATGGGAAAGTAATTTTAAAAGTGACAGGGGAAATTTAAAAAATGAAAGAAAAGTTGAAAAAAAATCTGTTAGTTGGTAAAACGATATCCCTTTTATGTAATTATTATCTTTCAATCTTCTGCTAGGGCTCAGTTTGGGATGAATATATGGTGTGTAAAAAACTTCATTTTTTTGTGTTTGTTTTTAGGAAAATGCTGATTTACGCCAGCAGCTGGTTGCGATGCAGAAACAATTAGAAGACAAAGATAGAACAATTAAATTATTACAACAACAGATGGTAAATGAGAGACATGTCATTTCTATTATGTAGTAATTAAAACAATCAATGTCTTATGACAAGTCTCAATTAAAACTCAATGTACTAGTGTGTGTCTTGTAGATCTGTGTTGTGTAGATAATACAACATTTTCACAGAAATCTCTACAGCAGAAAAAAATGTCTGAGGGTACAAAGTAAAGATTCCTTGAAAGTTAAATTTAAAATCCTATGAAATTGAGAATTTGTGTTTTATTAATTTGTAATGGCCTAAAAGGATAATTATAATAACAATAATGATTTAATTATAATTATGATGATCTTTGTCATTTTTTCAGACTAAATATGAATGTGGTCCATCTGGAGATGATGGTAGACCGTACTCAAATGTTGCAACGCAGACAGATAAGGTAACAACTATCATCTCGTAACATAATTCTTGTACAAATAGCTCTAGGGGAGACTTTATGGACCATGTATAGCTTCAAGACATACACTTGTGTACAGGAGAATCCTTAGTGTCATGCACAATGATAATGGTTGCAGATTACAAAAAAAGATGTTCGCATTGTAGTATACTTGTACTACAATGTGGATGGGACTTTTTAAGCAAATTTGGACTTTTGGAAACAGCTGAAAGTTTATAAATGATCCAATGGGCACATTGCATATTGTTATTGTTTGTTACATGATCAATTAGTAAAGTGTTCTCAAAAGGAATTTCTTGAACAGGTTATTCTAATTGTTTAAATTAAGGTAGTTTTGATACCACAATAAAGAAGAATGGCTACAAGAAAGAAGTCTGAAGCATTCAGAATAGTCTGTACATTTAAGAAATATCTTGTATAGGAAGTCTATATTATTAAAGACAGAATTATAAATGTATAACTGATATATAAGATAAATGAATCAACATTGGAACAAAAGTATAAAGAGTTTTTTTATTCTTATGGATCATGGAACCAACAATATTGTATCTTATAGGAAAACTGTACCTAGGGGTTTTGTGTTGTAATTTAATGATTTTTTATTTCTGTTGCAGCCAAGATTTGCCATGTCAAAGAGTGTTCTGAGAGCGCCATCTGATGTCAAAGCTCCAAACAATGAAAATGTCATAAGGTATGTGAAAATTAACACTTGCAAATTAATCAAATTCCAAAACTTAAAGAACAACAACAAACACTTTTAGATAGTTGAGCATTCTCTGCAATGGACTTCCTCTACTGGTGGGAGAGGCAGGGCTGGGCATAGACAAGTAAATGCCAAAATAAGAGTTTTTCTAACTTGGTAGTTTGCTAGACTTTCATTTTGGCAATTTTTGATATGCTGATCGATCACTTAATCACACATAATACAAATTGATAAGCTTTATTAAAAACATTTAAAAGCTTTTTTATTCTAAATCTGAAATAAATCTTCTCATTGTGCAGTTTTAGAATGGAACAGGTAAAGAATTGTATTGTGTTCATCATGGCCTGGTCTAGATCATATTCCAAATCTATGCATAATTATATCAGTGAACTTTTATTCACCTATTTATATTATTCAGTCACTGTCTTTCGTCATACATGTTGGATTTCACTGGTATTATTAGATTTATTTTGAAAATTGTGCAAATTTTTAATGTTCACAGTTCTTTCCCTTAAGTTTATAAAAAACAGACTTTTAGCAAAAAAAAGGACACTTATTTTTAAAGAAGTTCTCAAGATATTGTATGTTGGTATTTTGGTTGTGGAGTGGTACTGTATGAGAAGTTTATTTGACCTTTTAGTGCTATTAGTTACCCATAGAGGTCCCCACAAGCAAAATACTCTCCCTTAATTTACATTTTATGATAGGAATTTTCAGTGAAAAGTGTAATAGAAACAATGTAACATGAATAAGTCCTGAATTTCAAATATATGTCATATTCATCATCAGGGTATTAAGAAGGACTGCATGAGAAAACCAGGCAGTGGGCGGAACATGGGGGTCAGCCAAATCCATTCATATTTTGCAT
>JAVSBT010082218.1:0-16177 GCA_033118115.1 Pharyngocirrus eroticus
AAAGTGCTTCAAGACTTTTGTTCCTTTTACTCAGTTTGCGGCTATATATCTAAAATCGTGTCTATTTGGAACATATCTTTTTGAAACACTGTCAAAGTTCCAAATATACAGTATTGGATTAACTATTTTTTTTTAATCCGTTCGTCTTTTTGGATATAGTTATTCGGATATAGTGTGTGGTGGCCATAATAAGTCTAGCGAAAATTATTTACTCGAAACTGCCTGGATTTGAACAAGGGACATAGCACACCAGCTAGTTGATCATTCTGTTATATATAAGTTAGCCATTATACAAGGCTTGTTTTAAATATGATTTATGCAATGTTTTTTTTATTTTTAGTAGCACTTTCTTTTTTTCTTGTTCATCATTTGGCTCTATGGGAATATTTTGTATTCATAACATTATGTACAATTACAAATGTTTTGTTTATTCACTTTTTTCAGGTGTATCCATTTATGCAGCCTTGACCACAAGATTAACAGCTGATGCTTCACCAGCAAATGTTGTTTTCAACGAGCGACCGGTAGACAAGACCGGAGCTTTTGATGGTACCCGCTTTAAAGTTCCTGTGACTGGCCTGTACCTCATTAGTTTCAGTGGAGGGGGAGTTGACACTGCACTAAGACTTCAGTTAATGACAAAAGATGAGGACCAGATTGGTGCCATAGAGATAGAAACCAAGCGAGTAGATAATGGGGATGTGGTGTCTAAGGATATGCTAGTTGCACTTGAAGAAGAAATGGAAATAAGGGTTGTTCTTGGTGCCAATGAAATTACAGACGGCTTTGGACTTGAGAGACTAACATCGCTGACAATCTTTAGTTATTCTGGGCTGATGAAAGAAAATGGTGTATCTTTCTCAGTGGGTTTGAAAGAAAATTTGGTCTTACAAGGGGGAGCTTTTGTTTTTCAGGACATATCAAGTGAGTTCAATTATGGCGATGCCTTTATCAAAAGTGATGGTTCTATCACTGCTCCAAAAGAAGGCATTTATTTCATAAGTGGGTCTGTTTCTGCTGTTGTTAATACAGCAATACAATTTGATCTTCCTGATGATATGTCTCTGGAAATGGATGAAGAACATCAAGCTTATTGTACTATGAGTAGATCTATGCTTGTGGAACTGAAAACTGGTGACAAAGTACTGATTGAAAATGATGATTCTGGTGTGGTCAGGGATCATCTGAAAGGAGGTGACAGTATGGAATCCTCTCTCTCAGGTTTTCTGTATGACCCTTTGGTGGTAGAAAAAGTGGCATTTTTTGCTATAAATAAGGAATTTGGTTCTAGTGATGGGACATTTGAATATGAAATGAATCCAGTCTATTTCAATGAGGTTTATGTTAATGTTGGAAAAGATTTTGCAGGTAGTATATTTATCTGTCGGGTTCCAGGGTTGTATTACTTCCACTTTTCAAATGGTGTTTTCAAGGCGGATACTAAATATCAGATTTGGTTGAGGAAAAATGATCTTTACATGGGAAGCACTTTGTATGACACGCCTTCTGAAGATTCAAAGAAATCTGTGATTACCCGGTCAATGATTTTGAGTCTTGAGGTTGGAGACAAAGTTTATCTTAGTATGCCAGCTGGTGCAAAAATATATTCAACCAGTCCAGGCCGGTATCTATCCTTCCTTGGGATGCTTTTGCAATAATGGAAACAGAAGTTTCAACTAAAAGCCAAACCCATCTTTGCAACTTGTTAAACAATAATCAAGGAAAAGAGTTTAACTGTTCCAAAATTGTAGATTTATTTTTTTAAAGGCCTTTAGTCCTCAAGGTCCAGTTCTCAGGATTACATTTCTGAAACTTCAGGACTATTTCAGAGTACTGTATATATCTTGAGAAACAAATTAAAATGCTTTTAGTCATACTCTATATTGACCTTTATTAAATAAACATTATTTGGTTCAATGGGCAAGATGTTAATTCATGATTTGTACATATTTGTGAAAAGGACATGTGGAATATTGAAATACGAAACCGATTCTGCAAAAAATATTGAAGGGATGAAAAGAATCACATGTGTTACAGGGTTGTCAGATTTATATAGCAAGAAATAATTTTATGAGAGCAAATGTGTAATATAAATAGTGCCATCCTGACTAATTTTAACTGCTTATTCTAATTATATTTAAGCATAATGTATATACAGTGCGTTATGTTTCATGTTGATAAGAATATGTATAATAAGGGCCCCATACATGAAAGACCATGCAACTATACTTGAATGGGTCATTCTGCTCTAAAACATCAGAAACATCATGTATACAATGAAGATATTGATGAATGAATGAATGAATGAATGAATGAATAAATAAATAAATAAATGGATGAATGAATGAATAAATAAATAAGTAGATGAATGAATGAATGAACAAATGAATGAATGAATGAATGAATAACTAGATAGATAAAGAGGGCTTCAAAAACATATATTTGTGTTGTGACAATTTTGTTTAACTTTGTATCAACTATGTGTTCTATGTATCCATGTAAATTTGTTTGTGTAATAAATTAATCAAAAACATATCTCTGTTTTGTGACAATTTTCTTTATACTTTATATCAATTATATGCGTATTATATATCAATGTAAATTTCTTTGTATAATACATTAATCAAACTGTCATCAAATGATCAAAACAGGGCATTGTAGTTAATAAATCTTTTTTTATATCAACTTTACCATCATTACTATTTCTGATCCCTGTTCCGCCGACCTTGAATTTATAGACCGGTGGATGTATGTTTGCCCTAGTGGCCTGTCGTGCAACTTCTCTGACGAGCGTACGTACAGCAAAGTTCGGGACGTCGCAGGGCGTCTTGCATCCTCCTCGGCTATTTTGTTTCCTTGGAAATCTACACAGGAACAATAATCTAGAGCAACTGCAATGGGCGTCGTTTTGTTAAGATTTAACTTGCATACTACTACATGTTTTCAAGGTTTACATTCACCGAATTGTCCTTCAGGTCAGTGTTTTCAAAGTAGGCAAACTACTTACAAGTGTTTATAATTATGCCGTAACGTTGAAAGTTGTTTGTACATCATCAGATGAGGAATATGCCTCATAATGATATTAATTTCTAAGACTTTTACATAAATGAAATCTTATGAATTAAAAATCATGAACCAAAAGTATAGCAGTGACGGAAAATATACACTACCTATTTTTACTCCTTTTCTTTCCTTTTCAGTTATCAATCTTTTGGTAATAATTTCAGATTAAGTCTTGCTCTATTATTTGTCCTGAGTTCGAATTCTTGAAAATATCTAACAAAATGAGTCAACAGAATTCTCCTTTCAACCTGAGAAATTACGAACAAGACACAAGATGTCATAATCTAATGGAACATTTATTAATGGGACCGAGTTGTCCACCGAGTCCAAATACACACAGTTTTGAGCCACCTCTACCAGGCCCTGCTAGGCCAATGGTAATACAACATGGTAATCATGGGAATTCATTCAATAGAACTAACCTAGATGTGATCGATGTTCAAAACCAACAGAGACATCGTCAAAATGATACACCCTTACAAGGCATCGAATTCCAACCCCCGCGAAACATTTCTCAGCCAATGCCTCGTATGGTGGTCCCGCCTGGTAACATGTTAAGAGTCCCTGCTTTAAGGCAACCGAACTCCCTGAGAATCAATGCAAATCAAAGAGAGCACTTTGCGATGACTATTCCAGAAAGGGGCGTGCCCAATTTTTTAGAAAGTGGAAGCAGACATCAGATGATAAATCATTCACAAAGTCTTCTTTCTGGAGGGGGCGTAGATGCTATACACAATCAAAGAAGAAATCAACCTGAAATTCTAGCCGTTAAAATGGCTGACCAAATCATAACAAGACCAGTTTTTGGACAGTGTGGTACCGGTGGCTTGAGAAATGGGATTAACCAAAGACTCCAGATTCATAACGGGAATTCAGCGGCTAACTACAAGGCTATGCCTAGGGGTGTCCCAAGAAATGTTCCGAGAATGATCTGTGTGAATCAAGGCGATCAGATGATGTCGGGACCTTTCAATGGCCAGCCTTCGGAAAAATGTAGAACCATTTATGAAACAATTAAACAAAAATTGGAAAAGCATATGGGACGGAATGCTTTACAGCACGGTGCTGTCCTGATTCCACACAATGAATATGCTCAACATATGCAAAGGATACATGATATGAAAAATAATTCAATGCAAAGAAATATCCCAAAGAGATCTGATGTAACGACAGCCATAGACGTACACAGCGTTCCAAGACAATTGGTGCAAAACATTTCAAGGACCAGTCTACCAAAGACATTAGTCAACACGTCTCTCCAAGATGTCGTCAACGAGAGGTCAAAATTTGGGAGAAAAATACAACTGCCACCACCATCCAGTGTTGGACAAGAGGGTTTAGGGGTGGCTTCTTCAATATTGCAGCAGAGATATTCAGAACAGAAATTTGTTGCAGCAAGAAGCTTTCCACCACCATCTCAAATTAGCAAACATCATGTTTCTAAAACGGCCGACAGCATAGAAAATTATAGTAAATCGATGCTTTTACCGGGTTTACTTAAAACATCAAACCCAGATGTGTCAAAAAGCAAGGAAACAAAAATTGCAACCTCTAGCAGTTCCAGAAATCGTTCATCAGCGTCTTGCTACAGAGACCAGGCATATCCTCTCTGTCCCCAAAACACAAACCCTTATTCCGTAATAAGGGATGATTCTAAAAACGAAGAAGAATATATTCACAGCATGAACAGAATATCTAAAAGAACACACAAAGAGTTCTCATCTTCCCCAAGAAAAAAGGCAAAGAAAACAAAAAAAGAAGAACCCATTTCCTTAGAAGAGCAAACCAAAATAGCAGTGGATTCCATTGTGAAAATGATGCAAAATGAAGACGATTTGAAAACCAGGGCTGCTGAACAAAAAACATTGTCTAAAAGAAGTAACATAAATAACACTTACTCCAGTTTACCCACTCCCACAGATTATGTTGGAAAAAGTAATAAATATCTTCAGAGAAACTATAAATCTGATCATTTCTACACTAGTGTTGATTTTGGACCAAATAATGATCCTGTTATGCATCTCTTGAAGATGTCCCAGCTGCCTTCACCATTTAAAGACCCAACAAGTAGCCATATGGACCCTTACATTCCCCATAATTACATCGAGGAAACTAGAAATGCAGTCCAGTCACTTATAATGGAAGAGTATTCTTGAATTCAACTGTTGCTTGAGTTATCGAATAGAGGCCTGTTTACACGTACACGTTCAACTGTTTACTCCAATGTTTACAGACTTGGTGATTGGTTGCGTTTGGACTTGTACTTGAAATGGAAAATTAAAGTGGCCTCTAAAAAAAGGAGTTCATAAACAACAAAAATGTTTGAAAATTGGACTTAGTGTGAACAGGCCTATCTTGTACAAAATAAGATATGATATTTTTGTACTTTCAAGAAACCAACAATTGTAAATTAAGAGTAAGATTAAATAGGGAAGACAATCTAAATGGTAAAAACACCATAAAATGAGTTTTATTCACTATAATACTGTTTAGAATTACTCAGAGGCCCTTTTACTTAATCCTGCAATCAAGTTATCGATATACATGTACAGTTATTTTTTTCATTGATGTTCTAGATAAAGTGATACTCCTAGAAGTGTGCACATTGCATTGTATTCACATGAAAAATAAAGACACTATAATTTATACTAATGAAAATTGAATAGGTTTAGGTGGCCATCTTGATGAGTTTTTGGTTACCATTATGTAAAAAATGCATGCAACCAATAAAGACAACAAATACAATTTCTATTCGGATTTGCTTTGTTTTTGTTAACAAAAAAGAACGGAAAATATAAACTCTCTTTAGCATGCACTAGAAACTAGTATAGGCTCTTTCCAAAACAAAATGTATGCATCATATCACTTGTTCAGAACATATTTATTTGTAAATAGCAGTTTTCATTTACAAAAGTGGCTTTACCCACAAAATATTCCTTTCAATTCAAATGAATAATTCCCTAAGAAATGTTGACTGATTTATCCTACCGGATAGCCAATTAGTCTAACAGTTTGTTGCAAAGAGTGTATTTGTTGCATCAGACTGACTGCTTCTAAAATCAATGATTTGAAACCTTTCTAGATCAATAATTATAATCAATATAATGTCATGGTTAGACACACTTTTTAATCTAAAGGATTTAATTAGAATTGGAAAAAATGGTTTTAAACATTCCAAAAGTGTATCTAACCACAGCCATTTAAACCAGCAGATAGGTCCATAAACATACATGTGATACAAATTTACATAATTAAATGAGATCTGTTTGTAACACTTATTCTGCAAACTTCAAATATTTCTGTCCCATGCATACAATGCTCCTTTGATATTATGTCCATGTCATTGAAATTATATGTTTGAGTAAGTGGGAGACATCTCAAGGAATAGTCTCACTCCTTCATGAAGACTTTCAAATTGTCCCTGTTAAAAGAAATAGGTAGAATCCTTTTTTAGGGCACAATTATACTGGCAGACCAATCAAGGAAGCAGTTTGAACAATGATGTTGCCTTATTAATTGAACATTGATCATGACCACATAAGACTCTTTTTTTATATCCCTTTCTGTAAAATGCATATATCCCTTTCTGTAAAATTACACATTTCAAATATGTAACAACCTCATGAAGCCTATCAGACAGTTAAAAAACCAAATTGAATCATCCTTTAACATAAGACAAATATAAACTTACCAATGACGTCATAATTCTAGGATGATGCTGCATCATTAGTTTGACAGTGTTGTAAATGTCCACTTTCCCTTCAGTATTAATTTGATCAATAAGATAAGTAAGAAGGCAGATAAAACCACTCTGGACTGTCCCATCACTGAAATTGGAACAAAATGAATGTTTTATTAATTTATTCTATGATACGTCACAAAGGTGTTTTTTTGTGATATTGATAAAGTTTAGAAAGACAATTGCCTACTGTGGATGATTGTGATTTAAGATAATAGATACAATAATAAGATCACATTGCAACCTGGTGTTTGAATAAGTTTTTCAGATTCATGTTTATTCTTATTCCAACAGGTAAACATTTCGATCCACACACAAGACATTATTAGTCCTCTGCCACTGTAATATTCCCCAAGAATTTACATAATATTACAATTTTATACACAGAAATACCTTTAACACTGCATTTATATTAGCCAATTTGTAGTGCAGCTAAATTTGAGAGTAACGGAAAAAAAACTATAAAATTCCTCACGAGAGGATGAACCTGAAGCTTGGGCATAGCAAGGACAGTAGCAGTATCATTTCAATGATATATAAACTTACAAGCAATGAACCAAGATTGGAGACGGTTGATTTTCTCCTTTCCATTGTTGCACCATTTGAAGCAAATTGATTATTGGAGTCAATTGCTTCTTGGAAGACACAGAAGTATTCCATCCAGGCAAACAAAACTGATTTAAATCTTTGGAGTTTTTCTAAATAAATAAGTAAAAGGTTTGTTACATTTTTTTGGAAATGTATGAAACATTTGTTTCAAAAGAAACATAACTAGAAGACTTTAAAATTAAGAATGTGAGAATTTAAATAAGTGTTATTTCTTAAAATTGGACTCATGTCAACTATCCTGTGACCAAAAAAGTGCAGTAGTTTGAATCTATTAATATTATATTAAAAATGCATGTTATTGAAAGTAGTGACTATTCCAATTTTAACAGAAAAGTGCATACATACCCCATTTTTGATGTTGAGTTTTCTTATTTTTATATTTTCAAAAGTGTCAGTACCATACAGTGTCAATGTGTAAGGAAGAAAGGCTTTCATCTTCTCTTCAGGCCAATAGATGCCACAATCCTGAAATTAAGTTGGGTAAAAATGTAGGCTATTGCTCTAATTATTTACTATTTTTGTTCAGGAATGTCCAGGAATTATTGCATTTATTTAGATATGCCTTACAGACTATAGGTTCAGACTTAAGGGTAACCGGAATAGGGTATGGCCTTATATAATATATTCCATATTGCTCTAGTGTCCCTTGTTATTACATTGAAATAAGGCAATGGTGACTCACCTTTCCACTTATGCGAGAATCTTCTACCATAATAATGGTGTGTATGTTATTATCAAATACAAGTCTTAGAAAATCCTGCACTGTGTCCAGCAATGGCATAGGGGTCACAATAAAGCCTTTGCTTTCACCATAACCCTGAAAGAAACAACAATTTCATGTTTTGCCAAAACTATTATTTTGGCTTGTACTAATGTATGTAGGTCCTGAAAAGGTTTCATTATTTTTAAGATAATCATCATATTTTGTTATAATTTTGAAACACTGTCTATATCAAATAAGCATTCTTAAGTAAACCTTACCGGCAGATAAGTAGGGTTAATTCCATTGCTTATTTCCTCAGAATATTTTATACCTTTCCTAAGGGAACTGGCTGTCAAAAAAGAAAAATTATATAGCAGAAAAATACAGCATATTACAAATAAAAATGTTGTTTTATGTTATATTAAGTTCTATTCTATTACTGTAACAAAATTGGAGCATTTTTATTTAGCTCTACAAAGATTCATCCTGAAGAAAAAAAAGACTTGAAGGTATTAAAATGCAATTTTGTATAGGAAGAGGATATATTTTACAAACTATTACTGTATTTCTTATGTTATTACTATTGTGTTTCTTACCTGATAATTGCTCCATGGAGTTGTCCTCCTCATCAGTCTTACAAATACAAAGAATCTAAAAAGAAAGATTATCATGTGTTTGTTAAGGGGGCGGTAGGGTATCCGAGTGAAATTTAGGACTTTTAGTATGTGAAAGGATATATCCAAATGCATCAGTTGAAATTTAAAAAATAAAAATAAATCTTTTCCAAATATGTTTTTTTTTCTATCTGATGTCATTGCTTCATAAGAAATGTCAGATGAGAGCTGGTGCACATGGCTTTGTTTACATTTTAAGGGATTCATGACGCATTTGGTTGACCAATGAGTTCATGCAATCACAGACAGCAAAGCAATAGTCACTATACACTTATGATAAAGCATGATTGTACTAAACAAAATCCATTGCCAACTACCTCTGAAAATCATGTAAACTGTCTTGAAAATATATCAAGCAAAAGTTAATTTCCGAGTTTTTGTTTTACTATTACTACTAAATAGAATTCTATTTATTATGAAGTTTGTGACCTACATTATAATGTTCTTTCAGTTTACTGCTACCATTTTGGGGATCTTTCTTTTTCAAATCATTCAGTTTTTCTTGAAAATCTGTTTTCCATAAAATAGTGTCCCCACAGCAATAGTGTTCCATCAATGTATGATACAGAAATTTATACTGATCCTAGAAACATATACAAAAGTGAAAAGTCTGAAAAAATATGTTGATCCAATCATTGTTATTCATGATTAATGGTGTTTTAGTTATGCTTGCAATTCTTATATTTTTATTTTTATTTTATTATTATAAAATTGTTTCATTGCACAACACATGTTTACTAAAATTTGAAAAGTATTCACCAAAGTAGACACCACGTTTGCTCTTTGTTGTCTCAAATGTTCCACACAACTTTTCACATCGACAGCACCATCTTTATCAGCTTGATAAAGAAGACAGTCAAGGGCTATGAATGTGCCTGTGGCGCTCCCTGTTCTATTGAGATCAATAGAGATAGAAAGAATTACAGACTTTTCAGTGCAAAGGCCAATAGAACAATTTTTATCATTTTGAAATCACTAAAACTATTATCAATTTTTTTTTGCTCTAAACAAGACCTTATATTGACTGAAAGATTACATGAAATTTTCACAACATGTACCTGCAGTGCACTAGTGTTACTCCTGTGAATTTATTTCCTCTCACTTTGTTCCTGAATGAAACTGCATCCAAAAAAGAAGGTAACTGGAGCTGAGACCAATTAGTGCAGTGAAACATATCTGTTTTCATAGATTTAACACCCTGAAATTAGAAAATTGCCCATAATTGTGAAATGTTGACAATAATAATGGTGCAATAAGTTCATTAAAGCTTCTAACCATAAACAAACTATGCACATCTTCACTTTGTGTCAGCTGAAAAAGTTTCCTGCAATGAAAGCTTCTGGTGAGTTATCTTGTTACGTTGTGAGAAAAAGTTAAAAAATTTGGTTATAATACCTTCACTTTTGTTATGCCTTTGGATTTTATACTGTTGCCAGTATAAAACCGTAGTTGCTGGCACAATAGTGAACTTCAACTGACAAGGATAAGTCTATAAAAAACTTCAAGTTTGATATGATTAATGATATTTGCAAAATAAACATTGGACATGTGTGTATTGTTCACAGTTGTTTACACTTTATGACAAAAATGCTTTTTACCTTGGTGACTTCCAATTTTCTGACTGTGATATGTGAAGTAACTATTTCCTCCAGAGTAGTGACTGTAAATGATTGAAAATTGATAGTACCATTCTTTGGCCAATATTCCCAAATACAATCCTGCTTCAAAAGAAAAGCAAGTTTCAAAATGTTTTTTTTGTGTACTTTGTTATAAATCGAATTTTACTCTAGATTACAGGAGCAGGTTTTGTAGATAAAAAAACCCCCAGTAAAGAACTCTTTAATTTGACATAATTATATGTATATCTAATATCATTAGAGTTTCTTGATGCATACAAACCTTGTCATCTTTTGAAATGCCAGACAGTAACACAAGTCTCTCTATATCATACTCCCAAATCATTGACAAGAAATGTTCAATAGTTTGTTTAGTAGGGGCTTTGATAAAAAAATAAGAACAATTATTCTTTTAACTATTTTAAGCACTCAAGTTGATTTAGTTTGACAAATTTATTCTTTGAAGGAAATTATTTATGATTATGTAAGGTAGATAATTAATGAAGCTGTTAGTGTTTAAAAATGTCCATACTATTATTTTGCATGTAGTAAATTCACATCATGATGTTATGTTGTATTGCAGTGTGATGCTATGGTGTGGTGTGGTGTGGGGTGGGGTTGGGTGGTGTGTTGTAAAACATGTAAATTTACTGACACCCCCCCCCCCTCGAAAAAGAAAAAAAGAAAGAATAAAAGAAGTAAAATAAGAGAAACCTTCTGCTGCAATGTACTTTCTGTATTGCTTAAATCCCTAAAATAAACGTGAAAGAGAAGAGATGCTTAAGTATGGAATCTTAAAGTCGTGATTCTCAAATCCAGTGAGATACTAAGTAGCTCCACTATCAAGATTTCAAAGAATCTGATCTGTGTCAAATGTGGGCTTACAAGAAGCTGCAATCGCTGTTAAGGATTGTTATCTTCTTAAAACTATATCAATGAAATAATTATCATAGAAAGCTTCTGCCTGTCTAAAAAATGATTATTATCAACTTACTTGAATAAGACTTGCATTGACATAATTACTCTGACTTTCGCCATCAAGGGTGTTCAGCTTCACTCTATTGTAATCATCTGTCAATTAAACAAATTGATCATTAAAAACATTTATAGATTACAGCAAAAAACGATTCAGAATAGCCTTAGATTTTTCAATATGTTATCCTTTCCATATCTACATGCATTTTGTTTTTTCCTCTAACTGTTCTGCATGTATTTCTTGGATGAATAAATCAAATCAAATCAAATCAAATCAAATCAAATCAAATCACTGGTGTATTGTTTAACCTTCATGTAAAGTATGGGAGGAAAAACTACTGAATAATCAATTCATTGGTGGCAATGATATTCTATGAAACACAGTTTTAGGAATCACAATAATTCTTACATGGATATGTAACTGACTCCTTTATTTTTATATCTGTGTTGAACATCTTTGCTTCTTTGTATTCTTTGATGTAACCTTGTGGCAAAGACTGTAATGCAAAAAAATATCTATATCAAATATTGGAGGATTAAAATACGAACATGCAAAAGAACAAACTGTTCAAATGTCCAGTATACTGACATATGATTGTAGGCTGTAGCCAAGGACAACACAGTTTTGCTAGATGTGAAAAAAATATAGGACTTTTGCAAATGGAAAGGAATCTGGATGAAGATTACTTTTCAAAATAAATGTTTTCTAACCTCATATTCTACTTTCAACTTGATTCCAGTTTTCAGCATAGACACATAGTTTTTTATTTCTGTAAGTTTTGGACATGTTCCAATAAAGGCAGATGTTTCAATGTAGTCATACACTTCGAATTCTTCTTCGGCTGAAAAATAATATTGCATTTGTGTTTAAACTAATACAAAGCAGATATAACTAAAACATTACTGATGTTGCGATGATTAAATCGTTAACAACTGAAACCAGATGCCAGAGAAAGAGAGAGATGGTTGAGGGGGTGGGTGCTAGAACTTTTTCCAGAATATATGATTGATTATTAAGGAAATGGAATAAAGATAAGAAATAGTTGGCCTCTCCACTCAAATCTTGCAATGGTTTCCTTCAAGATGGCATACCTGTGCTTGTTTTTGTCTTTGGTCTGTGTGGATGCCTAACATATCTGAAATGAAGTTTAGTCTTTAATCATCAAACAATAATGCAGTTATTATATTTGAATATAAATAAAATTCGAAATATCAAAATTACTTACAAAACTTAATTACCTGACGTATCCAACTATCATCAGAATGATAGATATGCAAAACAATGCCCCAAATAGAATGCTGAGTATGAAGTAAAGCTCTTCTGTTGAAAATAAAAATTCTAGAATTATATCATCAGAAGCACAATTTTAATAACAATTGTTCATCTTGATAAGATAAAATGTTAAAATCGTATTTCATAAAATCCTGGGAAAATAAACATATAGAATTATGTATGCAAACCTTTATTAATATTTGTGTAACAATCTAAACCGGTCCATTCACTAGTACATCCACTTTTACATTGTCCAGTAACTAGGTCACAAACTTCATTCCCGTCAAGACAATTGCAGGTCTTCTGACAATTGATTCCAAAAGTCTTGTTTTTACAGGCTAAAGAATTTTAATCAAACATTTTCTTTATCAAAACCAAATTTTGTAAATGAGGTGAGGGCCAGATGTATAACTTTTTATGGCTATATATAAATGGTTCTATCTGTCAATTGACTCAAGATGTTTTCCAACTTTCACTACCATTAATCAAATCTTCCACATATTCATTTATATGACAGGCAAAAGACAATTCCCTTCAAACAGATTTTCCCAATTTACTCCTCTGAGACAGATCTTTATTTATATTAAATTTTGTGATACAAGTTGATGTTATACCCATTGAACAATTGAGTCCATTCCATCCTGCAGTACACCCCTGTTTGCAAAATCCATTGGTAGAGTCACAGGATCTATTTTCATAACAATTACAGATTCCTAGACAGTTAATGCCAAATTCCTGATCAGTACATGCTGAAAAATATTGGCCAAAATATGGTTTATACAGCCTTTATACTTACAATACACTGTTTCCAAATTTTCTAAGAGATTAACATTTCATCAAGGATTATTATCCAGTTGCCATTTGGAAACCATCAAAGCCATGGTAATCTTTTAAAGATCTACGTCTGCTATAACATTATTACCCCATATTGTTAAATATAATTATCTTACAATGCCTCCATAGTGAACATATCTATTTTGAAAAAACCTATAGTCTTGTATAGGAATAATCACTTACTTAAAGAACAATTGTTCCCTTTCCATCCTGCTGAGCATCCATTCTCACAGAATCCATCAGTAGGTCGACATGCCTTTCCTTCATGGCATCTACAGGATGCTAGACAATTGGCACCAAACTCCAGATCATCACATACTGAAATCCAGATGCAGACATGGATGATCTTAGAATAATTCAATGAAAACTGTATATCCCATTTATAGAAAACTCTAAACATTTTGTATTGGAATATAATTTAAGGCAGTGAAACATGTTAAACTCTGCTACCAACAATTTGAGTTTTTTTGAAATTAAAGCTCATCCAGAATTTGGTCGTTTCTCTTTCGTTTTTCTTTCAGCAGCTAAGATTTTGAAGCTAAGATCAAGCTTTAAATTTAGATTATTTTTGTGTATTGATATCTAGAAAATTGAAGGAGTTAATTCATTTTTTTGTGAGCGTTTTGTCATTTAGGTTTTTTTGCATTTTTTCAGGGAGAAGATTATTCTAATTTTTCCTTAGGTCAATGCTCAGAAAATAAAGTTGCAGTCCAGAAAATATATAATTTGGAATGCTTGAGGGCTGTATAAACTCAAAAACACTAGAAGTGATTATTTATTTTTTAAAAAACTTTTTGCACTTAAAGTTTTAAATTCATGACTCTTTCTACAATAAAACCATATATGAATTAATGAAAATGAAAAATATACCAGTTGAACATGTGAAATTTTTGTATCCAGGGGCACACCCATTTTCACAAAATCCATTAGTGTTGTTACAAGCCTTGTTTTCATAACAATGGCAAGACTCTTCACAGTATCTTCCAAACTGTCCATCTCCACAAGCTGTGTTGTCAAAAATGAAACGATTTTTGTTATATATACATATAATTATATAGTAATAGTTTTGTTTTGTAAATCTACTTTTTCAAGCTGCTTGTGAGTCATGGTAATTCAAATTCAAAAGAATCTTTATATATGGATTTCTATCGGTTGCTTATTCTATAATATTAACAATCAACCTCATAGTTATTTTTCATATTTGACAATGCCTTTAATCTAAGTTCTAACACAAGAGCATAGACAATACTGTACCGGAATAATCACTTACTTATAGAACAGTTGTCTCCTATCCATCCTGCAGCACATCCATTCTCACAGAATCCATTCGTAGAATTACAAATTTTTCCTTCATAACAGTGACAGGATCCGATGCAACTGATACCAAATTCTTCATCATCACATTCTAATGCATGTGTTAGAAGGAAAGTGTTTGATATTATTCTCTTGGTGCAAGATTAATTCATTAAAAGCACATGTATACTTTTCTTGTTGTAGGTACATACTTAATATCAATGAAAGGTCATTTTTAAGTTTTGCGAAGTATAATTTATACTACAAAAAAAAATCAGAAAAATTGAAAAAACCTGAATTATTCTATACAAATTTTGAAGCACTGCTTTATCTTTCAAGATTTCATATAAATACAAATAAGTGTTTACCTCAAAAGGACAATATGGCCATAAAAAAACATAATTAAAATTTTACTTTTATACAAAGATTTTCTAAACCACTGATTGAACCACACAAAAAGTTGTTTGTTGGATACATAATAATGTATGCTATGTGATAACAGAGAGGAATTGTAGAAATAATTGCATACCAAATATACATAAATTCCATGGAACATTGAAGATGTTTATAAGAACATAGGACATTTTTTGGAGAAGCCCTAAAAACTGGTTGTACTTTCTTCAGAGGAAACTTTATTTCGCCATTGAATTTATTTCTTTAATGATTATTCACCTTTAGTACAATTCGTGCCTTTCCAACCAGCTTTGCATCCATTCTCACAGAATCCATCAGTGGGTTGACATGGCTGTTCCTCGTGACAGTTACAGGATTCAAGACAGTTGGCACCAAACTTCAGTTCATCACACTCTGAAAGCCAGTGAATGGTTTTAGAACAATCTTTAGTCTTGTATAGGAATAGTTTTGTTACATCATGCATTTGGGAAGACCTTGGCACTTGTATTATACTCTTCTACTTTTTCAAACATTGCAAGAAAGGGAGGCACTGAATCAGCTAAACACAGGTCTACCTTTGGGCTATGTATTCACTGCAATACAATTATAAAACAATACAATAACTTCGAAATGTTAGGAGGACATATGCCAATAGATTTTTTTTAATACTGTAGATATTAGATACAATCTTTAAATTTGGATATGTAATATATAAGTGAAATAAAATATTAAAACATTTCCCAAAGGGGGTGGTGGAATCTTCTTATGTTGTATATCTTGTTTAACACAATATTGTAATTGATGATATAAAAGGTGTTTTTGTCATTTCTATATCAATTAAAATTTGTTCTATGTGTACAAAAATAATTAGTACAACAATTCAAATTAATCAAATTAATCAAACAATGGATCTCCCTTTATATGACATATTTAAGGCGTCATGAGGGTCTAATTGCTTTTTTTGATATGCACCAACATATGTCCCAAATAATCATTCTTTATAAA
>JAVSBT010082329.1:0-16174 GCA_033118115.1 Pharyngocirrus eroticus
AATGCAAAATCCCCAATCCCAAACAATTAGAATGTCCAATCCCAATCCCAAAGAATAGGTAAATCCCAAATCCCAAGGAAATAAATCTGAAAATCCCAAGTCCCAAACAATTAAAAAGGCCAAATCCCAATTCCCAAGGAACCCCTCGCCCCCCCCCCCCTCTTTAAACGGAGTCATGTATGGGACAGCCTATTTCGCCACACTACCATCTAGTGGTGAAATAGATTGTCCTTCATTATCCTGAAGAAACCCGCTGACAGTGGTTGAAACGTAGATTTTAAAGTAAGTCACAGCTGAGTTAAAAGAAAACATTGAATGTGATAAAGATCATTCTTTTACGACCCCCCACCCCATGCAGTTCGTAAAAAAATGGGATAAAATTGTGCCTCTCCCCTCTTTAGTAAAATCCTGGATCCGCCTATGTGTATCATTGCAACCGTTAAATCGAACGAAAATGTAGTGCTACTTCTTCATAAGGGTGGCAATAAACAACTTTTTGTCTAGGAAATACGCAGCTTGCAACTTCTACTACGATCGTCAAGATTCTCTTATTCAGTTAATGCTCCCTTCCATAGGTCGTAGTCGCGTTCTTTCATGTGAACACACAAAAGCTTTGAGCATTTTTATAACGTACAATTAAGTTTCTGGTCTACTTAGCAACAAGTCACAAAATGGATGCCCCATAAATATACAAAATAACAAGAAAGGGGGATGGGAAGATAAGAAAAAAGAGAACTGGAAATGTTTTGAAAAAAAATACAAACATATCAAAAAATGAAATAAATATGTAACTCGTGAAGTATGTTTTCTTCTCATAAAACTGGCAAAAGTAAGTATTTGACAAAAAAAATTATCATCAAGATATTCAAATAAGGTGTATACGCTCAATTTGAAGTATGTATGGGTTATAACTTAATAGAAAAGGCACTTCAGTTTTCTTTGTATTGTTCAAAAAGTGATCGGAACAGGGAAAAATGTTTGGTCGGCCAAAACATCGCTGTTGACTTTATAATATTCATGTCATATTTGTTCAACTTCAAGGCAAAGCCAGCAAACAGACCATACGAAAAGAAGACATAAGTGCACCAGTCTGGAGCTATAATTTAAGTGACATATCATCCCAAAACGTAATAAACCCAAGTGAAATCAATGCGAAACTCTCTGTCCCACGGGAGATTCAGGAAGCTAGGATTTCACATAGGCAAAATTACAGCACTAATCCTCTGCCAGGTAATGCTCATTACAATCATCTAAAGCGCTGCAGCACTACCACATTCGACCCAAACACTTTACCCAGGGCCCATATACCTGTGCTTAAAGCTCCCAAACCTCTAAAACATCCCTATAATACAGTTGATCATGCACCTCCAATGGTATGGGTAACATTCAAACTCCCACATCAACATAATCAAAATGAATACAATAAGTTCAAAATTCCTGTAGAAATTCAAGATGCCCGAGCTAATTATGCTCAAGTTTATGGAGCCAACCCTGTCCCAACCAGACCAACTTTGCCTGCAAACTTCCATGGGGACCGCAAGCCATATATAAGTGGACCTATAGGCGTTGAAGATCATTTTCGTAATCATGCGGCTAGCAACCCTCATAATGTACCTGGCTACTATGTAGGACGCCCATCACCAAATGCTGTCCCTGGCCCTGACCCAGGATCATGGATTATTTTACATGGTCCTGAACGTTTGATCTAATTTTTAAGATAGATCTCAAAACTGTTCATTCATTTTTTATTAATTCATATTAAACTTATATCAATCCTTAAGATAACTTGTTTGCTTCATTTTGCTAATAAATTAAGAATTTTCAGGCTCTTTGCCAATAAAACTAAAATCTACTACTAAAATTTATAAAAAGAAGCAGCCTTGTTTATTTCTTACAGAGGAAAATAAAGTGGGTGAATATGCAACTAAACAACATCCTGAAAACACAATTTCAAAACCATGAAACAAGCAGCAATACAAGGCCACATGCAAGTACATGTACTTTTATGACGTTTCAATAAAGGTGGTGTGAAGCCTGAAAATTATAGACATGTTTGTTGTTGAATGTATCCCCAAAGTGTGTGTTATATAACATACTTGTTCTGTAAGGAGGGTCATCCAGTTTGGATTTTGGACATTTCAAGCTCCATTCTGGTTCCCTTCCTTCAGGCCAATTCCAGGGTTTGTCTTCATTGGTTCCAAAATTAGCTGGCTCATTCATATCCTTGATAAAATAGACGTTTTCATAATTTTAACTGAACTGTCTATGATTTTAAAAAAAACTGCACATCTCTGTGATGTGAAGAAACATATTTCACAATGAGATGCCTTTATCTATTTGTGATCTAAATTATTGGATTGAAAGATTGAAACCTATCTGTGACATATCTTTCTTGACATGGCATGCATCATTATTGGTATACAAAACTCAGCTCAAGACGACTTATGACTTGACCAATTGTTTCCCCATTCTAAGAATTGGGTCATATTTAATATTAGTTAATGACTAATAATAAACTACATGTACCTCTAAAACGACATAGGTGTGACAGTATATTTATTAATGTCATATTTGAAAGTGTACTTACAATCCACAGACCATCAAATTTAATGTTATTGTAGTGTTCAACAATCAAATCTTTCCAGATGTCTCTGGTTTTGTTTTTTATGAAATCTGGAAAACCAACTTCTTCTTGAGGCCAAACCTATATTATAACAAGAAATTATATCTACAAAATATACTTTTCAAAATGTGTGAAAATACATCTCTATCATTGCTATATTCATCAGTTACTCAAAATATATGTGAAAAGTTGGTATAGAATCTTTCCAAAACTTACATAGCCTAACATGGCCATGGAACTAGTGATATTATAATCATATTCAGGCATGGACCCATCATCAGGCCAATTGATGTAGCAGTCTGCATCTAGCATCTTCTTATGAGGTGTATAATTTGCAGCCCTCACATTAAGACAAGGATCCTGTGATAAAAAAGATGATAAGGCCATTTCAAATTGATTAGTTGGTCGATGAATGTGGCCGGCCATTTTTTTTCAATATATTTATCTTTTGTATTTTTCAAACCCTTTTAATTAGCCTGCTTAATTCAATGTTTTGTCTTGGACTTTACCTGGTCACAGGCGAGCATTTAACTTTAGACACCATCATCAGAATGTGAAAAAAGGTAATGAACTAACACAAGCAGTATCGCTATAAATTTCACTCGGTGGTGAATTACAAACATAAATACCAATATTATAATGGTCCGTAGGCCATTTGCTCTTAGCTCTTCAAAATATTCTGGTAATCCTTTGAAACGGGTACCATCAACTGTAAAAACTTTTTCCTCTTCATAGTGATCTATATCTGCATATTGTATGTCCTGATTGAGGAGAAAAGCAACATTAATTACCATAGATTTATGAAGATTCATCTAGTGTTTTTATTATAGCTTATTTCGCTATATCCTAAATTGCTTAACTTTGGACAATTTTTTTTTCTTTTTCGAAAGCTTATTTTGAGGGCTTTTGGCTACTCTGTAGTCTTCATCAATCGCTATAATCTACTTTGGTCAATTCCAAAGTAATTTAGGATAGTTATCATGGTATGTCAAGTATACATCAAAAGCGACAATATAAAACAAAACAAAATTTGCTTTTAGATATAATCTTTGTCTGATGCTGAAATTAGCTGCAAGATAGCTTACAATTTTAGATGCAAAAGACATTCCTAGTATTTCTTATTCAGGGAAATGAAGCATATTATTATCCTCAATGATGCACATTTTTTACTGTTTATAGAATCATTGTTTTTTCCTTATTTTCAAGACTTGGTTTATTTCAGTCATCATCATTATAATTTTGTCAACAATGCTTACATGAGGGATATTATAATGCCTGGTTCTATTCACTGCTTCCTGCATTGTAGTAAGATTACCATATCCATATTTGCAAAGTTGAAAACCGAATGCCCAATATGGTGGAATATAAGGCCTTCCAACAACCTATGCAAAAAAAAGTTAATATAAAAATAAGGAAACTTTTAAGTTAAAAAACTTTTTGATTGAATCAGAAAATTGATTGAAAACAAAAACAAATTTTATCTCAGTTAGCCATTGCAAAAGAGTCCCACTGACATACCCCTGTATATTGCTGGACCACATTTTCTGGAGTTGGTCCCAAGAATAGGTAGAAGTCGAGTATGCCACCTATTGTTCTGTATGTCAACATCGGCAAAGGTGTAAAGCTCACATCTACAACAAATGTACAAAATAAATCTTAACTTTTATTTTCAACAATCTTCCTTGAAGGCTTCTTTTGAACATTATTCAAATGAAGAGGGAGTATGTAAGTTGGTTGGAATATCCAAATTTGTCTGTAAAACATCCCACATTTAAGAGCTCTTGAAGGATATGTAGTGTGATAAGATACCAGACTCGACCAGAAAGTGTAGTCAAGTTGCTTGAGCTAGGTCCAGACTGTAATTTTATCTTATGATAATTTGATTTGGTTTAAATTTTGCAAACCTTGTGCATTGCTATTCAAAAGGAAAACACCATGTGAGTTTCCATCATTTTCAAGACAGGAGTAGAATGGATGAACTCCATAGTGGTTAAAATCCTGAAAATAATAAATTATAAAAGGGTGTTAATTGATACATAAGGAGAAAATGCATAATATAATACATGATGATTATTTGATGCACATGAAAACATGATAGTCAAGCTGCAAAGAAAAATATTGAAAAAGATGCATTGATTTTCCAATCTGTCTCAATACTATGAGAGATGGTAGGCTCTTCCAAAGATTTGAAATTCACAGGCAGTATCACAATAATTGCTTTGACATTTTCCTCTGGGCCCAAAACACTGTTAAAGTTAGGTTCCAATAAAAAGAAGTTTATCTAATAGTTAGTTGGTTGGGAGGCAGGTTGGTTGGTTGATTAAAAGAGTCATTCGTTAGTTCAATGACTGATAGATTGGTTGGTTGGTACAAGTTGGTCATATATTCTTGAGTGTTGTGATTTTTTTAGGAGAGGGCCTCGATTGTTTGACTAGTATATTGGTTGATAGGAACAAGAAGGTATATAATTATTCTTTCCGTCTGTTGGTATAATAGTAATTGTTTTTTTTATTGTTATAAGTCAACATAACAGGGACAGTAAAATAAATGGTAGCATCAAACTGATAATGTTTTTTTAAACTTAAAAGGTTCATATAAAAGCCTTCAATACACATGTTAATGAAAAGTTGTTTTGCATTCTAGTATGTTATATAGTTTATAATATTATATATTCCTGGTTGACCTCAGTTCAGTGTCATAAAGTTATCAAACTCTTACCATAAATTAATTTATTTCAATAATCCCTGTAAATCATTCTTGTCATTGGGATATTGAGATAACAACATTAAGGATACATAACAAGAATAGCAATGAGTTCATCATGACTCATCACAATTTTAGATACAAACATTATATAATTGTCTATAAGCCATACTCAAGTGGAACTCATGATTGCATAATAAAAGTGCCAAACCCAGACTGCATATTTTGGGTTCATTTTCTATCAATGTGTCTTTTTATTTCTGTTTGTTGGGTTTTTCTATATTTCATAAAATCTTTGATAGTTGTTGTTGGTGCAGCAGTGCACATAATCTAGAAATTATACATTGTACTGCAAGAGATAGGTACAAACAAACAAACAAACAAACAAACAAACAAATGTAGGCTATTCAATCAAAACAGGAGTTGATACACTTCTATTAATACTCACTCAAACTGATTAGAAGCATTACAACAACATACAATAAAGATTAAAATTCCAAATTACTTACCTGACCATCAACAATTTGATCTCGTGCAAACATGCCCCAAGTAGTGAAATTTAAATCATGTCTAAATGATTTGTGAAGATTTTCTCCAAAACCATACACATTTTCTGATGGTAATGTTGTTGATAATGTGAGGTACTGGTCACTTAGAAATAGACCTCCTACACTTGTATCCCATCTAGAAAAAAAGTAATTTTAACCAAATTTTCACTGTATTAATATTGAATTAACAAAAATGTTTCTTTCTGGGTTTAATATTGAAATGTTTTACTATTCATGGTCTCATGTTATAGTTATTGATTATATCATTAGG
The DNA here is from genome assembly GCA_033118115.1 of Pharyngocirrus eroticus. NCBI lineage: Eukaryota > Metazoa > Annelida > Polychaeta > Saccocirridae > Pharyngocirrus > Pharyngocirrus eroticus. The sequence continues at coordinate 6,146 of JAVSBT010082329.1, forward strand.
TACATGTAAAAAAATAGATTTTCCAATAAGTTAACATCATTTGCACTTTTTACTAAGATTAAAAAAATTAATTGACCCATCAGAAACTTTTGAAATGTATTTGGATGAGCTAAGATAAATAAAAGAAATTGATTTACAAGACCGTTCCAGTGCTTTTTCTTATGATTTGAAAACTGAATGGGCTGGTTTCCACAACTTTGAATTCATATTTTGTGTTGTTGGCATTTGCTCCAGAAGGAATATTCATGGGAACCATCTCATCAGGGACTTCATATCGTGATTTTTTCCCATCATAAAACTGAAATTGGTAAAATTCAAAAATATGGATGGTTTGAATGCTTTTGAAAATAATTCAATTCAAATTATAAACATTTAGGCGGCACACCCTAAACGATCGGTCTCGATTCATGACTATCATTGGTAAAAATTGTTACCATCAATTTCAATAGAGTGTAGTATTAACTGTAGGTGAGATTATTTAAGAAATATTTATATAAACTAAATAATAGTGTAAGAACTTTAATGTTATGATTGACTTTATCATAAAAAAATATGATGATAACAACAATGGTGATCAATTATAACAACCATTTTGTTAATTATAAATCACATTTAGTTTACAAAAAGGTTAGTGAAAAATAATTATTAAAATTATTGAATTTCTCTAAAAAACTATTACTTCAGCTATTCTCACAACCCCTTCTTTTTTGGAACTTGATTTAACATGATATCACTAAGGCTATCCCAGGTTGATGATAAAAGCCATACCTTTAATCTGATCAAGTCATCAGACAGCTCTTCAACATCAAGAATTGCTTCTTCAAATTGTGTTGAATTCAATACCAAGTCCTCACTATTTGACCTCAGAGCCGATTGTGACCCAAGGATAATTCTAAAACCTGTGGAAGTGTTGCTCACAGAAGCAATGTACCCCCTCCCTAGGGGTGAATCATCAGACATGTAACATTCTGGAACACCTGGGGCATTAGATTGTTCATATTTACATCCTCTGCTTTCACATAATAATTTGGTGACTTTTACTACCCCTCCTTGGCCTTCTGGATAGCAGTCTATTCTTCTTTTCTCTTCTTCTGTAGGAGTTGTTGGTCCTGGAATGGTTGTTGGGGCAGGGGATGGTTCTTGTTTTTCACCACCCAGTACTGCCCCAACTGTAATTCCTGTTATGAGAGCAACTACAATGATGACAGCACATACAATAAGAATTGTCTTATTCCGGCTGAAAAATGACTTGGGTTTTTGATTATCTTCAAAATCCAAATGTGCATTCATATTTAACTGTTTTTGTTACAGCTACTGCACATTAGAATCTCATCAATGATCTTCTTCAACACCTATGACCTATATGTATTATTCTTAATTTCCAAAAATTTGATCCATAGGAAAAATCCTTGATGGAAATCCAACACTACCAGCATTTACTAAGGAAGAATGCTTATGCAACCAGAAAACTACTAGTATAAAATACACATCATGTACCCAGGGGTCAACTATGTTTCTCTTCTGCATGAAGACAACCTATCACATAAAGTTTACTCTATGTTAATGTAAACCAAAACAAATATACACTAGTAGGCAAAATGCTTTGAACCCCCAGAAATAAGATATTGAACAAATTAAATGACTGCATTGATAACATCATAGATGATTCCAAAGTCCATGTAAGATTATGATTAAGAAATGAAGTTTTAACATTTTAAATGTTTGTTTGATTATATAGCAATCCTCATAAGGGTGGTCTTTTTGAGGAAGTTTGATTTTGGTTTTATGCTGAAAGTTCTTAATTACTATCAATATATCATCTACGCATAAGGAAAGTTTTGCTTTCAAATCGACTATTATAATTATATCATCTACATTTGGTCAATGGTTTGTACCAGAAGAAGTATGTTGAATAAGTGTTCAAATATTTATGAAAAGTTTGTAGGATCAGAAAACACTAAACATTTTAAGCTCCTGATCCCCAACAAGAAAAAGTGATGAAATATTGTGTTTCCTTTAAATTGTATGCAATACTGTTCAAATACAAACTTTTTTAAGATTCTTAAAAAATGTATATAAATAGAATTTTGAAAAGTAAAAGAATATCCATTGAAACCATAACATTAAAACAAACATTTATTTTTTAAATTTCAATTCAAAACTTTATTTTCCGACTACGCTGCTTAGCACCATTATAGTAATTAATTATAATCAAAATAAGTATACAGGCTACTAAGCCAAAACTTCCATTATGATAGAAGTATAGCGGGTACTGCTTAGGGCAGGGTTTACAACCTCACAAATAAGGTACATACAGAACATTTTTTTCAGAATAGAGGTGAAAAAAATCAGTGTTGCCCATCAATTCTAATAATTTATTTGAAGTACATGTATACAACTACTTGACCAAGATGTATAACTTGACTGGCCAAGATTATCATGTTTACTTTAAAATTACATGTATATTTAAAAGCTGCACTAAATGTTTTTCGTCCAGTATCCTGTACCAGTTTTTCCATGTACCACAATGTTAATTGATATTGTGGTTAAGACATTTAGCTTGTGGACTGTTAAGCATTTTACGGGCATTTATATGTTGGTGTATTTTGATTAATAAGCTCCTCATAAATAATTCAAAACCTAGTGTATCAATAATGTATGCAATGAAACCTATAATTAGGAAGGTCTCCCTGATATAAGGTTTTCCTATCTTCAGTATTCCAGAACAATTTATATAAAATAGATTGAAATTATACTGTGTTCTATAATGCCCAAGCTTCTGGGTGTATTTGGTTTTTTTTCTTTGTTGTTGATAGACAGAAACGTTATAAAAATAATTACAAGTACTTAAAGTTTTAATCAGGTGTCTGGTTGTATAATATTTTGTTGTCCTACAAATAAATTGTTCCCTGTTAAATGACCACCATAATAGATAGCAATACAGATATTTTAATAAGTATCACAGATTTTTGTTCTTTGTTATCATTTCCTAGATTTAGATAGTAATACTACTAGTATCCCAATAAAGATAGGATATCTCACTTGGACCAAGGATAACTACTTTGAATTTGTCCACAATCAGAATAACTGTAGTCTTATTATGTAGATTCATCTAACCAGTTTAATCATAGTCCAACAATTTAAACTTTTGACTGGTTTAATTTTTTACTCACCAAGAGCTTTCGGTAACGACTGTTACCTTCGTCAGTCTGTTCTAGTATTTAATCCACTAGATGGTGTAGTGGTCAGTGTAGCTGATCATCAATCCAACGTCCAGGGTTCAAACCCCGGACAAGGCAATGATTTTTCATGGCTCTCAAGTTCAGTGGACCAAAACTGGCTAAATTAAAGGCTTTGGGGAGGACCACATTGGAAATAAGTCTCGTACTTTTATGTGCTATCCTCGGTGAATACCATTCACCAAAGAAAAGAAAAGAAAAGAAAAGAAAAATGAGTGGATTAAGTTATATTAAAACAGACTGAAGGTAACAGTTGTTACTGAAAGCTCTTGGTGAGTGAACAATTAAACCAGTCAAAAGTTTAAATTGTTGGACCAGAATAATTGTAATGTCCTGGTTTTGCATAATTTGAGTAATGGTAATAAAATTACCTTACAAAACTCTGATTGAACAATAGAAGTAAACATGTACATGTATATGGGTATATTTTTTGTTTTTTAATTAAAAGTTTATAGGTGCTCTCATATGATTTATTCAGAAGCTATCTGACCGGTATGAGATACCAGTTTTCCTATGCATTAACATGTTATCTGATATTGTGGTTAAGCATTAAGCTTGTAGACTGCTAAGATAAACAAGGTACATGTATCTGAATTCAAAAAGAAAAACGTGACTGAGATTTGGTCAGTAATAAACACCATTTTTAAGAAGCAATTTATGAACTACTTGACCAATTTTACAAAGCTTAAAAGATGGCTATCAAGTTTGTTTTCATAAATCTTGATAACATTAATTGCTTATTAAATTCTTGAGATCTGCTACTTTGTACAGAAATATGAAGTGTCAGAAGATAGTATCCTCTTTCTGTTTCAATTCTTGTCTTAAATCTGTTTGGTCTCCTGGTAATCGTATCTCACACATTTGGTTTCAAAAGCAATACAAAAGGTGAAAGTAAATTCAATGATGTAGAAATACCGACTGGTGCATTTAGTAGTGACAAGAAAAAGGATTACATGACTACCTCAACAAAAATGAAAAGCAATATTATATCATACAAAATCATCTATGTTAATAATATGTAAATTTTAGTCAATGTTTAGTTTCTTGTATTTGAACGTATATATTTTATATCAGTGACAAGTTCATTACAGATTTACATAGTATACATAAATCACAAACAATGAACTCCGCCCCTTATGTACTTTCAAGTCACTTTAAGTATACTACTAAGATCTACTAGTAGTACACAAAACAAGATAAGACAAAGTAATTGCATCATTAATTAAACGTAATATTTTGTCTTTTCAAGACTTATTTTGGGACCCATGGAAGACCAGCTTGGATGAATGGAGCCCTCCTTTGTAGAGAAAATAAATAGAAAGGATTGCTGGAAATATATAATTAAACACCAGATGGCAGCCCAATAAAAAGTTTTAACATTTAAAAAATCTAAATCCAGTAGTTTGATGTTGATTGTTGTTCTCTCTCTCTCTCGTTCTTTCTTCTGAGGCTCAGACTTGGTCAGGAGGGCGTGTGAGGCACCCTATTCCCTTCATATCTCCCTACCCACTCACTCACATATGCTTATACTGTTAGTTTCTTATCACTAAATATAAAAGACTAATATATTCTTTGGAAAGTATTTATTTAATTTATAGACACATTACAAATTATGTACACTTACATAAAACAGATTCAATAAATTGTTAACCAATCACCAGTTTAGCTTTCAAGATTTATAGTATGATTATATTGTATCTAGCATGATTGTATGTAAAATCCTACTGTATTGTCAAGTTCAACATTAAAGATAAAGCAAGATATGCATGGCATTGTTGCTAAAGCAAGAAACTTCAGAGTGATTACTAATTTTTGTCACTGAAAATATTATCATACAATATTTGTAATCAATATTCTTTTCTGTCAACTGCATATATCACCATGCAAGATTTCAACCAAATTTTACAATCATAATTATGACCCTTTAGGCACCTTCTCAAACCAAACAGAACTTTGTTGAATAAATCTTATCATTTTAATATCCCCTTTTCTATTTAGAATAAAAATAAAGCAAGATGTTGATTCATGATATTTACAGGATAGGACCATCTTAGAAAAAATGATCAATATCAGGTGATTGATAACATGTCAGTAGTAGTTCAATCACTGAATTTTCATCCCTTGATAATTTTGAGTTACATTATAGAGTTCTTTCTCTTGTTTTTTATGTTCATCCTTGAATGCTTGCTTATTTGCTTTCTTCTCTTGCCTTCTCTCCTACAGAAAAAGTGTAAAAATAATTGATCAATATATATTAAATAAGAAGTTTTTTTCTAATAAAATATGATACTATAATTAAATAAACCAAGACATCATAAGACATTGATTAAATATTCAATTCACTAATTAAAAGGGCTTACTTTTCTCTCTTGCTTTACCATCATCTTTCTATTTTTTCTTTCTTCTGTTGTTTCATCTGAAGGTCTATATGTATTTGCTAAACTGATGTGCATTTGTTGGTGTTCTTCCTTTTCAAGTTGTTTTCTTGTAGGACCTCTATTTGGCAGTACATCTGTTGGTAATTCAGCTCTTGCAGTCAGCTTCAAAGGTTTCACCTGGGATGAAAACCATGCAAAATTAAATCTCGGACACAGGGATCCAATTTGACAAGACAGGAATACACTGTTACAGAGGTAAAAAAACTCATAAAAGCAGAAGTTACTTGTCTGAAATGTTAACTAAAAATGAAATGGATGAGATCATGGAACAAATTGAAGACCATATAACCATTATTCTAATTATCAAGCACTAACCTTATTTGGTTCTTCTATTGTCTTTGGGTGGTTATATAAATTTGAATATGTGCCTGGAAAGATATGAGAAAAAGATTTAAAACAAGCTAAATTGAATTATATATTTGAAGGGTATGTTCAATGTGTAAGAAAGGGATTAATATTATTCTAAAAATACCCTACTTACTAAGTATTGATTCACAATCCCACTTTTCTTGTGGCTTTTCTTCGTCAACATAAATAATTTCTTTCTCTGATTCAGATGAACTCTCCAGATTAACATTTTCTGCCTTTCTGATTGCATCTTTTAATTTTCTGTTTTCAACAAGAAAGATTAAAATAAAAATTAAGAATTATGAAAAATAAATTGATCTACAACATTAACAATTGAAATGTAAAATATCCAGTATTGGCATACCACATGTCCAGTGACCCCACTACTAACCCCTGTTAAGTAAGAACTAAACTTATTTTGCACAATATCCCCCCTTCTTTCTTTCCTTCCCAGTAAATCAGGAGAGCAGACATCGTTTATCATACTCCCTTCTAAGATCAAAATTCACATACATTTCTTTGTGATCTTTTTCAAATTCCTCCATGATGGAATTGAGGACTGCACTTTCGTGACCAACTCGTCCTTGAATTTCTTCATGATCTAAAGCACCAATCTCAGACTCATCATACTGTTCATATAGCTGCAAAAGTAAAATGTATTCATTGTTGTCTAAATCAAAGAGTATAACCAACGAACAGCCTTTCAATCAAAATTAAGTATCCTTACTCTTTGATCTTATGAATCTGATTGAAAGATTGCAAAGATATAAAACAATTTAATTTCCTTAAATTTTCCTAGATGGCAAAGCTCTCCTACAGACAGCCTTCCACATTGAATTTTTCTAGGTCACCAATTCAGAAATTAACTTGATTATAAGATTTCAACTGGCCCAAATTGTATAACAACTGTTCACTTTCCCAATTGTCCCTCTGGCACTGACCTTTTTGGGCCACAAAAAAATATTTCTAGGTGGCCCTTGGAGCATTTCTGCTGACACAAGGCCATAGGGTAAAGCTTGATAATTAAACCTGTACTGACCACTGCATATTTGAAGAACTTCATGATTATAACTGTTGTATTTCAGAAACTATGTATATGCAAACTTACTCTTTCAAATCTATCATCTAAAAGAGTCAGTCCTTCATTTCTTCGTATAACTGACGATGTCATTGAATACTGTGTGAATCTAGATTTTGTTTCTTCATCTTCAAAATCATTATCTTCCCACTGAAAGTTTCCTCCATTTGAGCTGACATCTGAACCTTGCTCATCTGAACCATCATACTCTTCATCAGGCCTCCTTTAAATGGAGAAAAAATATTTTTTTTAGAGGTATTGAGTTATCCTATGGCTCAGCATGCAAATAACCGTTCTATTTGTAACCCTAATTATCTTGTTTCAATTATTTATGACAACAATTAAGGTACATTTCATAAACTCTTCAATACTAGACAATTATTATAAATGTAGCATAACAATCTCATTCCATTCTAAGGCAAAAAATACAGAATTTATTAGATATATAAAATGATGAAAATATGTTGTAACCAATTCAAAGAATCATTCAGTGACTCAAAGTTGATTAGCACTTATAGGATTTTGCATACCAGTTTGTATCTCTGCAATACTAGATCTTGTGAAAATTGTCAATTTTGTGTTGCAAACTCTGCGAATTAAGGTAAATTATTTCCTGTAAATTGGCATGATTAAAACAATATCTCAACCTGAAGACTTCAAACAGTACATGCATTGTCATTTGATTATGCCTCAATTGTGTTTCATAATGTGTCTTTGAAATTTGTAACAAAAATATCTTGAGTTCAATTACCCTACCCTCACCTTTTAATTTCTTCATTTCCCTCTGTATTAGCATGTATCATAAAGTCATCATCCAATTGATTGTTTGGATCATCAAACTCAAAATCCTCATCTAGTGCTGCAACAATATCTGGATCCCAGTCTGGCTGTGGACCTGGAAAAAAACATAATGCAATTGTTTTTAGTAAAGTAAGAGTGGTATATAACCCTTCTAGTAAATTAGCTTTTGTTATTGGCAACAAATAATATATGTGGTGAAACAATAATGTATCAAGGATATATCATGTTGTTCTTTGAACCTAACATCGTCTTATATTTGTTTTTGACTTAAGATGGAGGACATTTATGGATTGAACAATTTGTTTATCTGAAACTAAAAATACATTTTCTTTTACCTATCAAAGGCACTGCCTTATTGAGTAGACCTTCACTTGTTTCAAGTTCAGAACCAAATACTTTTGAAGGAAACTGCAGTTTTGATCCCTAAACAAACAAAAGATAGATGTGTATAACATTTGTTTTTTGTACATGGCTGAATATGTACAAGAAATCTTCAAGACAACTAGTAATACAAAAAAAAGGGAATTGAAAACAATTTACCTTGGTCTAAGTACATGAGCCTGAAGAAAGCTCTTATATTTGAGATGACAGTAACAGTAAACTTAATGTTTTATAGAGATCTGCCTCACACATTAACATGAATTCTGCTGCATGAGGATGGCTTATGATGATGTATTTAAGTTGTTCTATGAAACTGGGTCAAATAAAAAATGGAATCAGATACTGACATCGAAAACAGTTCTTACCCTAGCACTTGGATCATCCAATCTAACGCCTAGTACATGTGGAGCCACATCACATAATTCATCAGTATCCTTCAAATGTTGCATGTAGTCATATTCATCATCATAGAATACCCCAAATTCTCTCTGTTCTTCTTTCCTTACTTCTGATGATTCCTATTGCAGCACATTTGTGAAAAAGTTTCAAAGGTTATGCTCTCAGTCAATTGTTATCATGTTTAGAAAAAAGTTGAAATGAGTAAGGTTATTTCATTCATAATACCTGTGGTAACAAAACATGTTGTGGTGCCTCATCATCTGCTTGTAACGGATCCTTTTGGCTTCTGTGTACTAAATGGAAGGTCACAGCATTTTTCTTGTCAATAAATTTCTTCTTTTTAGCAGGCTGAAAAGATCATACAATTGTTATTGTGGATATTATCCATATGCAAATGATGGCATTAATTAATGACACAATCACAAGGAATTGCTTTGTGATAGAAACATTTTTAAGAATTAAAATTTACCTTCTAATTCTAACCTATTAGATAATTAGTATTAATCATGCCATTATAAGTAACTGGTGACAGTTCGGCAAATCTACAAAAATAGTTCCATAATACTGTAACCATGATTTGCCAACATGTTTCTGTTTCAGTGAGAAATTGATAAATCTGTGACTGATGCATGACAACGTCAAAGTCCCGAAAGCTTGCTGCTTCTGGACCTTCATAAACTGACCATGACCAAATACTGATTTTTATGACACTCAATAGCCGTGTTTTTTCTCCATATTGTCGGAAGCTGATGAGATTTATCTTTGGCATACACCATCTCGCCAATGATATCATACAATGGCCTTTATATGGCATACACTAGCATAGATTCTAGTGTATGAATTGATAATGTTAATGTTCAAAAATGCAATGACAACAACCCCTTCGGGCTTCAGCCCCCCCAGTCAAGGCTGAACTATATATCATCGCATGACACTACAATATACGTCTGAGACTACAATTGGGCAATACAAAGTTGCTGTTCGAATCTTTGATTCAAGAAGCGTATTACTTACCATGTTTAGTAGTTGTATTCAGTATCAATGTAGAAACGTCAGATATTATTCACAAAACAATTTCTCTTCTCTACTACCATTACAGAAAACATGTGCAGCGGAAGTTGTGAAAATATTACACAGGGTTGCCATCTAATGGTTTTTACCGTAGATGTTTTAACAAAAACTACTCTCTGACATAAAACCTTTAAAGATCTTTAAAGAGGGGGGGGGGGGGTTCCTTGGGAATTGGGATTGGGCCTTTTTAATTGTTTGGGACTTGGGTTTTTCAGATTTAATTTGTTGGGATTTGGGATTTACCTATTCTTTGGGGTTGGGATTGGACATTCAA
>JAVSBT010082440.1:0-16170 GCA_033118115.1 Pharyngocirrus eroticus
TGACCACAGTGTTGGTCGAAAGCTATCAAGTAAGCATACGTTATCCAGTACAAAGTTTAAACTTTTATTCTTATAAAAAAAGTAGTTTTTTTTCATTCATTCATCTGTTTATCTATGTAGGGGGAGGGTGAGAGAATGAGAGAGTGATGGGTAAGGACTAAAAACCATTCCACATTCAAAACACAAAGACATATTTAGAAGATATTTGATTCTTATCAGGGGTTGATTCACTTGAGGGACTGGGGCACCGGCTGTCTTTGCCTCATTATAAAGTACAGGCTAGTACCCTTAGACATTTTGAGATTTTAGCCATTTACTTAATAATCATATTAAAAGAAATGGCTATTAATCCTTCACAGCAATATCAGACCTGAATGTCAGACCTTTTGAAAAACGATTTACATCTATTGCTGTATTTTTATCATATCATAATTTAGATTAAACACAAATTCTGTCACAGCCAAAGTTGATGACAAGACTGTAAGAAGATGTAATTATACAGATGCTAAAAAAACACCCTCTTTTTCTACTTTCCTTTTTCTTGCTTTACCCTGACTTCTATTTACATGTTTGAATGCTGCTGATTTGGATCACTGATCATGTGTGATGATCTACATTGAATGTTATTTGCCAACACTAAAACCTCACAACCACAAATCTATCACTACATTTGTCTAGGGCATCTGAATAAATAGTATGTAAACTTTATATACATGTTATATGTAATACTTCCTTTATGTGATCAGGAAAACATCAGTCTTTTTCAAACCTGATAGAGGGTACTCAAGAATGGAATAATTATGCGGAAATGACAACATTTTAAGGTATGTAAACAATTTCTAGATGCTGATGTCATCTCACAATTCAATTTAGGCGTTCTCAAGGTTTTACATCAAATAATGATTTGTTTATAGGATGTATGTTTTCTTAAATGGATCAATTTCCAAACAATTAAAGCATTGAGGGAAAAAGGACCCTCCACAAATAAACTGTTGTGAATAGCTGTAGTTAGACACACCTTTTAGAGTCGATTTAAATCGAAATTAAACCCTTTACTTCTTCAATAAAAAGTGTGTCTTGAAGCAATTAAAACAAAAAAATAAGTCATTTCAATCCAGAGTGGTTAAAAAGGGGGGTTTAAGCGATTCAAATCGATTCTAAAAGGTATGTCAAACCACAGCCTATACATATGTACATCTTATTTGTAATAATTTGATCATTTATCAATATCTTTCCCCCTTGTTTACATAGGACAATGGCTTTAGCATCAATTGTGTAGCTAAACACAAATAACCCCGCAAACCACCCACAGACCCTGAACAAATCATTATTCAACATACAAGATGTTACTGCCTGGAGAGAAAAAGCTTGCAGATGAATTACTACGACTTGTCGAAACTGCTAGGAAGCAGGAAGCCACCATTCCAGAACAAGGAAAAGTTTTACATCAAATGGGTGAATTGTATCTCAGGGATGCCATAACTGGCAAGGGAGAGCAGTTTGTTAAGGCATCAGCTTTGATCAATGGGGCACTTGTAAGAACAGAAAATACAAGTGAGCAAAAGACACTCCAGGATATAATTTGTAAAATATACAAAAGCTTCATGGAAAACATTCTAGGGACACCAATACTTTTTTCAGTGGATGAGATGATAGCTAATTCTGAAAGTAACAAAGATAAGTTGCATGCCATACGAGTAGAAGTGAATGATATGTGTGAAGATATTAAACAATTCTTCAACACTTACCCTTGTAGAGATGTTGAGGATGAGGAAAGGCTTGACATGGAGGAGAAGTTTGTTATTGAAGTTAAAAATGTGAGTTCTGTGATTCAAACTAGAATTGTAGAATTTTTAAAAAGTCTTTGGGAACAAGCTGCTGAAATGTGCCCAGTGTTGCCCCCTTGCAGATACTCAGTCATTGGACTTGGTTCTATAGCAAGACAAGAGATGACTCCATATTCAGATCTTGAATTTGCAATGCTGGTTGAAACAGACTCTGAAGAAATCAAGCAGTACTTCAAAAACTTAGTAAATCTTTTCCACCTACTCATACTTGATCTTGGAGAGACACCTATTCCAGATATTGGAATTGAGTCATTGAATGATTATCAGGAACCAGGTGGAGATAAGCTCTTTGATAGAATTACTCCACGTGGATTAAGACTCGATGGTGCTATGCCATGGGCTTGTAAAACACCAATTGGACGAAACGAGACTTTTCAGAAGGCACCTTTAGATTTGATCAAAACACCCAAGGAAATGGCACTATTGCAAATGGAAGATAGTCTTGGGCAAGCCTACCATGTAGCAGATGTATTAAGCAATTCAATCCTGATATGTGGGGACTCTGCAGTTTATAGAAACTATACATCATTGTATCTAGAGACTGTGTCAATTATTGACCATAAAGAAAAAGCGAAAATTACACTGATCCATGATTACAAAAGATCTCCATATTTTAGAATGTTCTCTAATTGCAGCCATTTCTTTAGAAATAAAACCATTTTCTATAGATTTCCATCAACTTTTGTAGAGAACATTCGGATGTATTTCACACCTTGTTACCAGTCAAACTCTGTATGGAACACTATCAAACATCTACTCAAAGCAAATATTCTTTCATGGGAAGGTGCTTTTAATCTAAAGGTTCACTTAGCAATTTGTTTTGGATTCCGACTTCTTACATACTTTAAGAATAAAGGTCAGTATGAAAATATTGGATTCATGTCAACAAAAGAAATTCCTCTTTGCAAAGAAAGGTCACAAAATCCTTTAAAAACAAGATCATCTTCATATGCTGCCTATTTTAAAAACTCCACTTTTGTATTGGATAGGATAGAGGCAGGCAACAATGCATTGAGGTATGTGGTAGAAAATCATTTTATTAACAGAGTTAAAGGAGCAGTCCATGACCTCAAAGGAGAAACATTTATTCAATTTGATACTGAATTAGACCCAAACCCTTTCCCATGGTCAAGAAATATACCTATGTTGACAAATCTAAAATGGGCAAGATCATCAGGAGAGTTACCACCCAAAAGCTGTGGGTTGACATGTGGTGCATTTGACCTCATAAGATTGACCTATATACATAGAGATAATCACAGATATAGGTTAGAGATGTTAGATGATATTCTTGCTATTAGAGGCTGTAAGTGTTTATCCCTCCTAAGAAACAGTCTTCTGGTATCCAAAGCTTTACTTATTCTAAAATGGAATCAAGTGGGGAAGGTACCAATAGAAGCCAACGTCTTAGAGCTAAAAGAAAAATATTGGCAAAAAAGGTACAAAAATGTGCGGGAAAGATTTTATCTTTTGATTGACATTGGTGATTTGGCGTTGAATAGCATATGCAAAAATACCAAACTGTCTGTAATAGAATATATCACGACATTTCTTGATGACATTACCACCTTGGATTACACACAGAAAACAATATATGATGAAACAAAACTCTATCTTATTGAAAATCTAATCTGGTTGTACCAAGAAACAGGAAAGCAAGACAAAGCTTTTTCACTCTGTGAACAAAAGATAGATGAATATGGAGAGGAATTGGGATATGATTGTCTTGGATACTCGTACTACTTCTATGGAAATGTGAAAAATTGTTGTGATCTGGAAACAGAAGCATTGTACTATTATCGGAAGGCATTTGAGGCATATAGATTTGGCTTTGAAAATGAAGCACAAGAACCTGAATTTCAAACTCTACGTAATCTTGCATGTCACATAGCAAAATTGAGTAAAGATTGGGAAGAGGTCTGTAAAGTGCTGGAAACAGCTTTCACAAGAAATGGAATTTTTTTTGATATTGAAACAGATTCGGATGTAGAAGGGCTGTTCCTACTGTGGGATGCAACTATTAAAAGGTGTAAATATTTTACAAGCCAATACTATACAGAGGTACTTTTACTTACTGCAAAAGAAGGGGCAGGTAAACTCAAACCAGGGACAGTTGTTAGGATAGTTTATATTATTTTTGACAACTTTGGATTTTTTTCGTTCAAAAAGGCAGACACACCATATCTTGATATTTTAATTGAGATATTGAACATCCTTTTGGGTGATGAATCTATACATAGATATTTCCTTGGGCGTGAACACTTTAAGGTGAATGTACCTAAAGTGTATATAAAAGATCACTTTTGTAATACATGGATTGGTTACTTTTTTATGCTTTGTATGTTCTCATTATGTTGCCAAGACAAGGTAGATATGAGAGGCTCTCTTATAACTTTCAAGGCAAGGCTGGTCATTTTACAACAAATTTTGTTTTTTTGTGAAAATGTTGTGAAAAAATGTGCCTCAAAAACTATATATGAAATGTGTTTGCTGTTCATTGAATACAATAAAATCAGGTACTTTGTATTGGTTAGTGCATATAAGAAGGATTGGCCTACATTACAAAATGCATTGATTTCAGCATTAGAAATGCATCAAGAAATTGACCAGTTCGTTGATAACAAATCTCACCCAATGACTGATGTTAATTGGTTCAATCTCAGGTTCCCTGAATTATAAATGACGTTCATACAAATCCCAGTGGCTTTATTCTGGAAGACTATAAGGTAATGATTACTCTATGAACAGAAAAACTTTTAATGAATGGTATAAACTACCGCCATTTTGGTAATTCATGATATGATTTATTGTTTGAAACTAGGCAAAAATATACTACAGATTGGTAATTATATTACAAATGATCTGTTATTCAAAATAATGTTTCAGATGTAACTTCAACTTCTAAGACTTTAGACATCATATTGTTTCAAATCAAATTTAGAGACTTACATATATATTATATAATGCAAATATACCATTACTATATTTATGTACAATACTCTTTCAACTCAATATATTAAGCTTTATAATTTAGAGCAGGAAAAATGTCTGATTTGTAAATAAAGATTGCATTTTGGTGATAAACAGAAGATAAGCTATATAAAACATGAGCATGTGTGTAAACTATGTATGGTGAATTGATCACTTTATTGTAAAAGTAATAAAGCTGGATATCATTTTTACCAAGGGTTATCCTTAAATGTTGAACATTTGTCCCCATAAATATTAGTGCCATATACCTGTGGTACAACTGCTTGCAATTCCCCATCCTCCCTTATTTAGTGTCTTTTAAGAAGTAATTTATTTTCATACATTCATCTGTTTATCTATATAGGGGGAGGGTAAGAGAATGAGAGAGTGATGGGTAAGGATTGAAAACCATTCCCCATTCAAATCACAAAGACGTATTTAGCGGATATTTGATTCTTATCAGGGGTCGATTTACTTGAGGGACCTGGGGACCGGCTGTCTTTGCCATTTTAAGATTTTAGCCATTTTCTTAATAATAATATTTGCAGGTCATTCTGAGAAAAAATAATAAATTGACCCTTTCTTATCATTTTAAATCTGAGATTATAATTCAATACAAACCCTCATTATCAAATCAGGTGCTTTATTTCTAATCATATTTCAAAACAAATTTTATATAGAAGATATTGACACTCAGACATTTTAGTTTTATAAAAGTAATTGTATTTTAACTTAGAAAAGAAAATGTCTGTAAATTCTTCACAGCACTATCAGACCTGAATCAGTGAATGCCAGACCTTTTGAAAAACGATTTACAATTATTGCTGTATTTTAATCATATCATAATTTAGATTAAACACAAATTCTGTCAGAGCCAAAGTTGATGACAAGACTGTAAGAAGATGTAAATATATAGATGCTAAAAAAACACCCTCTTTTTCTACTTTCCTTTTTCTTGCTTTACCCTGACTTCTTTATAAATATTTGAGTGCTGCTGATTTGGATCACTGCTCATGTGTGATGATCTACATTGAATGTTACTGGCCAAAGTGCAACATTAAAACCTCACAACCACAAATCTACAGTACAGGTATATATTAATAGTTCACTTCATATGTCTAGAGCATCAGTAAAAATAGTATGCACAGTTTATAAACATTTTAGATTTCTATATATTTCCTTCATCTGTTCAGGAAAACACGGGTCATTCTTTAGTTTAAAAACTTGACAGAGGGTATTTAGGATGTCATGTAATATGCTGAAATGACAACGTTTCAAGGTATGTACAGTTGTAAATAGTCAACAAATCCTAATGCTGATGTCATCTCACAATTCAATTTGAGCATTCTCAAGGTTTTATGTCAAAAAATAATTTACATATAGAAATACAAATATATTTTGTCTTAGTGTTTCATTTGGATCAATTTCCAAATAAAGCATGAGGGAAAAAGGCCATACACAAATTGTGTACAACTTGATATTAAATTTTAAAATTACAGTTTTTAATCCTAAAACAAATCAGCCTTTTAGGTTTGTAATATTAAACTTGTAGTGTGATGCTTCTTTTGCATACAATCACAAATCATAGAAATACACCATACAATACAAATATTTTTTAATTTCAAGCATTTTCTAAACAGAATGGCCTGATCAGATAAAAACTGATCTTCCTTAGAACTCTGTATACAATACATTCATGTGGAGATTTTAATGATAATATTAATAATTACTAAAATAATAATAATTATATTGATGATGATAATAATAATGGTAATATTTTTTAATAAATCTTTATTGTCAAATAATACAAAGTGCATTTGGAATTTGTGTCAATAGAATTAGCTTGCAATGTCTAATACCTTATTTCATGGTAGGGAACACTGAAGCAATATTAAGTCAAGTCTCTTTCTCACAACATAAATCTTGGTCTCTGGTTGAACCTGGGATATCCTGTACTCCTTTCAGTGGCCGCTACCTCATCCATTAGGCCACCATGTCGCTATCCAAAGTGATACATGTCTTTTGGCAAATTGTATAAAATATCATTGCTGATATTAAGGAGACTTGCTGGTCTCATGACCTTGTATGCTTCTGAAAATACACATTCCCTAGACATTTAGGACCTCGGAACTATTCAGGGCTAGTTCTGAGGTCCTAAATGTCTAGCGAATGTGTATTTTCTGAAGCATACGAGGTGCCCCGAGTAGTGCAGAGGTCTCAAACGAATACCCGACAGGTTCATGGGTCTAATACCTTAAAAACATCAAAGTCAAACAGTGCTTTTAAAGAAACTACCAACATTATCATGCAAGCTGGATATTTTTTATTTTATTTTTATTTCAAGCATTTTAAGACAGGGTGGCCTAATCAGTCAGTGACTGTTCTTCCGGCCCTGTATACATGACAATATTGTGATATACAAAAACATACAAATAAACAAACAAAAATGAAGTGTATATACAATACATCAAAAGAGAAGATCCATAATTTCTTAAAATGTAGTAAAGCTAATATTGATGCTTAAAAAAATGATTTTTATAAGCCTTTTTAAAAGAATTTACAGAAACACATGAAACAATTGAATCAGGCAGTGAATTCCAAGTTTTACTCCCATAAATTGTAATAGAATATTTATACTTGTCAATATTTGGCTTTGGAATATAACATGTATTCGAATTGTTACTATGTGTATTATATAAATGAATATTGTTAACTTTTTCTAGTTTGTCTATTAGGTAGGATGGCACAATACAATATTATCCTGCTTATAATGATTTGATAATTTATCAATATTTTTCACCCTTGTTTGCATAGGACAAAGACATTAGCATGGTGTAGAAAAACACAAATTGCCATGGAAACCACCCACATACCCTGAACAAATCATTTTTCAACATACAAGATGTTGCTGCCTGGAGAGAAAAAGCTTGCAGATGAATTGCTAAGCCTTGTTGAAACTGCTAGGAAGCAGGAAGCCACCATTCAAGAACAAGGAAAGGTTTTACATCAAATGGGCGAATTGTATCTCAGGGATGCCATTGTAACTGGCAAGGGAGAGCAGTTTGTTAAGGCATCAGCTTTGATCAATGGGGCACTTGTAAGAACAGATAATACAAGTGAACAAAAGACACTCCAGGGAATAGTATGTAAAACATACAAAGGCTTCATGGAAAACATTCTAGGGACACCAATGGAACTTTCAGTGGATGAGTTGGTAGCTAATTCTGAAAATAACAAAGATATCTTGCATGCTATACGTGTAGAAGTGAATGAATTATGTGTAAAGATATTGAACAATTCTTCAATATTTGCCCTCCGAGATATATTTTGGTCCAGGAAAGGAATGAGAATGAAAGACTTGATGTGGAGAACAGGTTAGTCACTGAAGTTAAAAATGTGAGTTCTGTAACTCAAACTAGGATGATAGAATTTTTAAAAAGGCTTTGGGAACAAGCTGCTGAAATGTGCCCAGTGTTGCCCCCTTGCAGATATTCAGTCATTGGACTTGGTTCTATAGCAAGACAAGAGATGACTCCATATTCAGATCTTGAATTTGCAATACTTGTTGAAACTGACTCTGAAGAAATCAAGCAGTACTTCAAAAACTTAGTAAATCTTTTCCACTTACTCATTCTTGACCTTGGAGAGACACCTATTCCAGATATTGGAATTGAGTCATTGAATGACTATCAGACACCAGGTGGTGATAGGTACTTTGATAGAATTACACCACGTGGGTTAAGACTAGATGGTGCTATGCCATGGGCTTGTAAAACACCAATTGGACGAAAAGAGACTCTACAGAGAGCAGCTTTAGATTTGATCAAAACACCCAAGGAAATGGCACTATTGCAAATGGAAGAGAGTCTTGGGCAACTCTACCATGTAGCAGATGTACTAAGCAATTCAATCCTGATATGTGGGGACCCCGCAGTTTTTAGAAAATATAAATCATTGTATGTTAAGACTGTATCAAAGATTGACCATAAAAAAAGGGCCAAAAATACACTGATCGAAGATTACAAAAGATCTCCAGATTTTTATTTGTTCTGTAATTGCAGCCATTTTTTTTAGAAATAAGCCCCTTTTCTATAGATTTCCATCAACATTTGTAGAGAACATTCGGATGTATTTCACACCTTGTTACCAGTCGAATTCTGCACTATCGAACATCTAATCAAAGCAAATGTTCTTTCATGGGAAGGTGCTTTTAATCTAAAGGTTCACTTAATGATATGATTTATTGTTAGGAATTGGGCAAAAAATACTACAATAATGGTATGTTAATTCAGGGTCATTCAAAATATAGTTTCAAATGTAACTTAAAGACTTTGTACATTTTTTTTCAAATCAAATTTAGAGACTTTATTTTAAAACAAATTGAGACCTACCTAACTGATGTGTGCAAATATACAATGAATATTCTTATGTACAAGACTCTTTCCCCTTAATATATCAAGTTTTCTAAGTGCAGAAAAATGTCTGAATTGTAAATAAAGATTGTATTTTGATGTAAAACAGAAGATGAGCTGTACAGAACATGAGCATGTGCGTAAACTATGTGTGGTGCATTGATCATTCTTATTGGAGAAATAATAAAGCTTGATATATTTTTTACAAAGAGTTGTTATCAAATTATGATTATTTGTCCCCATTGATATTAGTGCCATATACACATGGTACATGGGTTTGCAAAGTGCCTCCTCATCATCCCCTCACTTAGTGTCTTTAAAAAAGTATTTTTTTTTCATTCATTCATCTGTTTATCTATGTAGGGGGAGGGTAAGAGAATGAGAGATGGGTAAGGATTAAAAACCATTCCACATTCAAAACACAAAGATGTATTTAGCAGATATTTGATTCGTATCATTTTTGACTTTGAGACTGTAATTTAATTCACAACCTCATAATCAAACCAGGTGCATTATATTACAAAAAATGCTTATATTATAAGTTAAAAAGATATTGACACTCAGACATTTAAATTTTATAAAAGTTATTGTATTTTAACTTTGAGAGGAAAATGGCTGTAAATCTTTCACAGCTCTATCAGATATTAATGCCATCCTTTTGAAAAAATGATTTACAATTATTTCTGTATTTAAATCATATCCAAATTTGGATTAAACACGACTTTTGTCAGAGTCAAAGATGTTGACAAGACTGTAAGAAGATGTGAATATATACATGCTGGAAAACGCCCTCTATTTCTACATTCCTTTTTTCATGTTTTACCCATGCAGCCTTATTTGAGTGTTGTGATTTGGATCACTGATCATGTGTGATGATCTACATTGGATATCATTGGCCAATACTAAAACCTCACAACCACAAATCTATATACTAATAGTTCACTCTAAAATTATTCTAGAGCATCTGAACAAACAATGTGTACACTTTGCATACACAATTTAGATTCCTATATACTTCCTTTATGTGATCAGGAAAATACCAGTCTTTTTCAAACTTGACAGAGGGTATTCGGGATGAAATATGCTAATATGACAAAGTTTCAAGGTATGTAAACAAATTCTAGATGCTCATGTCAATTGTTAGGTTAAAATCAAAGTTTTACATCAAATGATAATGTGTATATATATATATATTTTCTAAGTGTTCCATCTGTATCAATATCCAAACAAAACATGTAGGAAAAGAGACACACACAAATAAACTGTTTTAAATGTGTACAAATTGACATTAAAATTATAGTTTCAATTCATATAACAAATCTGCCTATTAGGTTGGTTATATTTAAATTGTAGTGTAACTCTTCTTCTGCACTCAATCACAAATCATAGAAATACACCACATGATACAAAGAATTTTCATTTCAGACATATTCTTAACAAAATGACGATTTTGATGAATTATCAATATTTTTCACCCTTGTTTACATAGGACAATGATGTTTGCATAGTCTAGACAAACCCAACTTACCCTGGAAACCATCCACAGACCCTAAACAAGTCATCTTTCAACAAACACGATGTTGCTGCCCAGAGAGAAAAAGCTTGCAGATGAATTGCTAAGCCTTGTTGAAACTGGTAGGAAGGAGGAAGCCACCATTATAGAACAAGGAAAGGTTTTGCATCAAATGGGTGAATTGTATCTCAGGGATGCCATTACAACTTGCAAGGGGGAACAGTTTGTTAAGGCATCAGCTTTGATCAATGGGGCACTTGTAAGAACAGAAAATACAAGTGAGCAAAAGACACTTCAGGAAATACTTTGTAAAATATACAAAGGCTTCATGGAAAACATTCTAAGCACAACGATGAAACTTTCAGTGGATAGGTTTGTAGCTAATTCTGAAAATAACAAAGATAACTTGCATGCTTTACGTGTAGAAGTGAATGATATGTGTAAAGATATTGAACAATTCTTCAATACCTATCCTCCAAGAGATATTTCAGGAGAGGGAATGAATGAGAACGAGAGACTGGACATGGAGGAGAGGTTAGTTATTGAAGTTAAAAATGTGAGTTCTGTTATTCAAACTAGAATGACAGAATATTTAAGAAGGCTTTGGGAACAAGCTGCTGAAATGTGCCCAGTGTTACCCTCTTGCAGATATGCAGTCATTGGACTTGGTTCTATAGCAAGACAAGAGATGACTCCCTATTCTGATCTTGAATTTGCATTGCTGGTTGAAACTGACTCTGAAAAAATCAAGCAGTACTTCATAAACTTGGTAAATCTTTTCTACCTTCTCATACTTGATCTCGGAGAGACACCTATTCCAGATATTGGAATTGAGTCATTGAATGATTATCAGACTCTAGGTGGAAATAAGTTCTTTGATAAAATTACTCCACGTGGGTTAAGACTAGATGGTGCTATGCCATGGGCTTGTAAAACACCAATTGGACGAAAAGAGACTTTAGAGAGAGCACCTTTAGATTTGATCAAAACACCCAAGGAAATGGCACAATTGCAAATGGAAGGTAGTCTTGGGCAAGCCTACCATGTAGCAGATGTATTAAGCAATTCCATACTGATTTGTGGGGATCCTGCAGTTTTTAGAAACTATACATCATTGTATGTCAAGACTGTATCAAAGATTGACCATAAAGAAAAAGCAAAAATTACACTGATGAATGATTACAAAAGATCTCCATATTTTAGAATGTTCTCTAATTGCAGCAATTTTTTTCGAACTAAATCCCTTTTATATAGATTTCCATCAACATTTGTAGAGAACATTCGCATGTATTTCACACCTTGTTATCAATCAAACTCTGTATGGAACACTATCAAACATCTACTCAAAGCAAATATTCTTTCATGGGAAGGTGCTTTTAATCTAAAGGTTCACTTAGCAATTTGTTTTGGATTCTGACTTCTTACCTACTTTAAGAATAAAGGTCAGTATGAAAACATTGGATTTATGTCAACAAAAGAAATTCCATTTTGCAAAGAAAGGTCAAAGAATCCTTTGAAAACAAGAACATCTTCATATGCAGCCTATTTTAAAAACTCCAGTGTAGTATTGGATAGGATAGAGTCAGGCAACAATGCATTGAGGTTTGTGGTAGAAACGCATTTTATTACCAGAGATAAAGGAGCAGTCCATGACCTCAAAAGAGAAACATTTATTCAATTTGATACTGAATTAAGCCCAAACCCTTTCTCATGGTCAAGAAATATTCCCATGTTGACAAATCTAAAATGGGCAAGATCAACAGGAGAGTTACCACTCAAAAGCTGTGGAATGACATGTGGTGCACCTGACCTCATTAGATTTTCACATATACCTATAGATAATCATAGACATAGGTTAGAGATGATAGATGATATTCTTGCTATTAGAGGCTGTAAGTGTTTATCCCTCCTAAGAAAAAGTATTTTGGTTTCCAAAGCTTTACTAATTCTAGAATGGAATCAAGTTGGGAATGTACCGAAAGAAGCCAACATCTTAGAACTACAAGAAAAATATTGGCAAAAAAAGTACAAAAATATACGGGAAAGATTTTATCTTTTAATTGACATTAGTGACTTGGCGTTGAATAGCATAGGCAAAAATACCAAACTGTCTGTAATAGAAGATATTACAGCATTTCTTGATGATGGTACCACCTTGGATTACATACAGAAAACAATATATGATGAAACAAAACATTATCTCCTTGAAGAACTAATCTGGTTGTACCAAGAAACAGGAAAGCAAGACAAAGCTTTTTCACTCTGTGAACAAAAGATAGATGAATATGGAGAGGAATTGGGATTTGATTATCTTGGATACTCATACTATGTGTATGGAAATGTGAAAAGTTGTTGTGGTCTGGAAACAGAAGCATTGTATTATTATCGGAAGGCATTTGAGGCATATAGATTTGGCTTTGAAAATGAAAAACAAGAATACACAGGTGCACCCCAATTTAAAACTCTACGTAACGTGGCATGTGACATCGCAAAATTAAGTAAAGATTGGGAAGAGGTCTGTAAAGTGCTGGAAACAGCCTTCACAAGAAATGGAAAAAGTTTTCTTATTGAAACAGATTTGGATGTAGAAGGGATGTTCCTACTCTGGGATGCAACTATTAGAAGGTGTAATTATTATACAAGCCAATACTTTACAGAGGTACTTTTACTTACTGCAAAAGAAGGGGCAGGTAAACTCAAACCAGGGACAGTTGTTAGGATAGTTTATTTCATTGTTGTCAACATTGGACTTTTATCATACAAAAAGGCAGACGTACCATATGAGGATATTTTAATTGAGATATTGAAAATTCTTTTGGGGGATGAATCTATCCATAGATATTTCCTTGGGCGTGACCACTTTAAGGTGAATGTACCTAAAGTGTATATAAAAGATAACTTTTGTAGTACATGGATTGGTTACTTTTTTATGCTTTGTGTGTACTCATTATGTTGCCAAAACACGGGATACATCATAGGTTCTATTATAACATTCAAGGCAAGGCTGGTCATTTTACAACAAATTTTGTTTTTTTGTGAAAATGTAGTGAAAAAATGTGCCTCAAAAACTATATATGAAATGTGTTTGATGTTCATTGAATACAATAAAATCAGGTTTTTTGTATCGGTTAGTGCATATATGAAGGATTGGCCTACATTACAAAATGCATTGATTTCAGCATTAGAAATGCATGGAGAAATTGTACAGTTCGTTGATAACAAATCTCACCCAATAGCTGATGTTGATTGGTTCAATCACAGGTTCCTAAAACTGGCTACGAAATGCTCCTCCTTTATACAAAAACTAAAAGAACTTAAAAGAGCAGTTATAACTCTAAATGATGTCCATACAAATCCCAGTGGCTTCAAGACTATGAGGTCATGATTACTATATGAACAGAAAAACTATTGATGAATGATATAAACCACAGCCATATTGGTCATTCATGATATGAATTATTGTTTGAAACTAGGCAAAAAAATAGTACACATGGGTAATTATATGTTAATTGGTCATTTAAAACATGATATGATTTATTGTTTGAAACGGAGCATAGCAATACTACAGATTGGTAATGATACCATGAAGAATGATTATGCTAATTGGTCATTCAAAAAAAAAATTCCTTTAACTTCTAAGACTTTATACAACACATTGTTTCAAATCAAATTTAGAGACTTACATATTTATTTATATATGCAAATAAACCATGACTATATTTATGTACAATACTCTTTCGACTCAATATTTGTAAATAAAGATTGTATTTTGGTGGAAAACCGAAGATGAGCTGTATAGAACATGGCTATGTGTGTAATATATGTGTGGTGAATTGATCACTTTATTGGAAAAGTAATAAACCCAGATATAATGTTTACAAAGAGTTTTATCAAATTATGAACTTTTGTCCCCATAAATATTTGTGCCTTATACCTGTGGTACAACTGCTTGCAAAGTGCCTCCTCATCCCTTATTTAGTTTCTTAAAAGTAGTCTTTTTCATTAATTCGTTTGTTTATCTATATAGGGGGAGGGTAAGAGAAGGAGGGAGTAATGGGTAAGGATTGAAAACCATTCCACATTCATATCACAAAGATGTATTTAGCAGATATTTGATTCCTATCATTTTGACTTTGAGATTATAATTTAATTCACAACTTCATAATCAAACCAGGTACTTTATTTCTAATTATTTTTTAAACAGATAATTTTGACACTTGGACATTTTAATTGTATATAAGTATTATGGCATTCTAACTTTGAGAGATGATGTAATATAGAAGCTATAAAAAAATACCCTCTTTTTCTACTTTTCCTTTTCTTGCTTTATCCAGACTTCTATATAAATATTTGAGTTGTTGATTTGAATCACTGATCATGAACATTAAATATTATTGGCATACATTAAAACCTCACAACCACAAATCTACAGTATGTATTAATAGCTCACTTTATTTGTCTAGAATATTTGTACAAATATAATACACCCTTTATACACATAAACATTTTATATTCCTATATGCATGTACTGCCTTTATGGTCAGGAAAACACCAGTATTTTTTAAACTTGACAGAGGGTATTCAGGATGAAATCTGCAGAAATTACAATGTTTTAAGGTATGTTTACAAATTCAAGATGCTAATATCATCTCACAATTCAATTGAGGCATTCTCATGGTTGTACATCAAATAATAATTTGTATAATTATAGGAAATATACATGTTTGTATATTCTAAGTGGTCTATTTGGATCAATTTCCAAATGAAGCATGAGGGAAAAAAGGCCATGCACAAACAAACTGTTTAAAAAGTGTACAAGTTGACTCTAAAATTACAGTTTCAATTCATGAAAACAAATCTGCACTCAATTACAGAAAGACACCACATCATACATAGATTTCTTATATTTTTGTTTCAACCATAATGGTTAACAATATAGCCGAATCAATCAAAACCAATCTTCCCTAGAACCCTGTATACATTACAATCATGTTGAAAAGAGATGGGATGGGTAAAGACAAGGTTTTTATTAGCGTTTATTATACAAATTGTTAATTAGATGAGGAACAAAGTTTTAAAAAACCTTGTTCTGTTTTCATTACAAAACTATTTAAACATTACAATGGAAGAAACCGGTTATATTACAGTATGATTACTCACACCAATAAGGTACATAAGGCAGAATTAATCTGGTAGCAATTTAACATTTCCTGGGCGAAGAAGGGGAATTGTCACCAAGTATGTATGTATAATTAAAAATAATGATAAAGTCCAACATAAAAGATATGCGGTTTGAAACCTACATGTTTCGAGTAAACAACTGTTAGCAGGAAACACAGCCAGATAAAAAATTCTTCTTTTGGCATTATGTAACATAGCAATATATGCTAAACATTTTGTAATTGTGATCACTTTTGAAATAAACCCT
>JAVSBT010082551.1:0-16163 GCA_033118115.1 Pharyngocirrus eroticus
TATGGTGAGAATACAGCCAGTACACACTGGCTATTAACCAATCAAAACACCGAAATCACATCAACAATGGGATAAAAAATCATATTAGTTGGAGTTCACAAATCATAAACTGCCTCATAATGTTTCTACTTCTTGTACTATCCTTGCAAAGTGTTCAGAATAAGGTCTTTAAAAAAAGCACCATTTTTTTTTCATTTATCTTTATTTTTGTAGGATAGGAAATGTTAAAATACCAGTATGGCGTTTTAAAATTTGTATTACATTTTACAAATTTGTAACTTTTTTAGAACCATTTTACATTGAAATCATTTATCTTATGGCTCTAAGCAGCTGCACTTTTATTATGGCAAGAAAGGAAATGTAACATAAGTGGTCTGGTAAATAAACACTTTAAAAACACAACTTTCTTTTTTTGCATTGATAAATTATTTTTATTTTCATTCATATCAGAAACATTTAATTAGCACACCTTGCTTCTCATTCATTGTACAGAAACACTGTTTCTCAAATAAAAAAAACGAAAAGAAAGAAAAAACAAACTAGTTTCAGCTACTTTTTCTGCAGTATGAAAAATGGAATAAAATCTCTCAAAGAGAATCCGAAATGAAAAGAATACATATTGCAACCAGATCAATTTACAATTATTTTGTCAATTTCAATATAATTTTTACTTGATGAATCTTCTTTCATCTACAGTAATTAATGTACAGATCGTGTTATGGATGGTAGATTGAGATGGTGTCATAATCTTTCTGTCATGTACCTGAGACTTGCATTGGTTCATGAAAATATCCAAAAAACCTTCTACAATTGGCCTCAATCATCAGCAACACTGAAAACCAAAATGGGGCTTCTTCAAGAAGAATTTACCTAAAATTCCCAATGATAGAGAATATTGAAAAAAACTGAATTCCACTAAATCAATCAACTTGACACAATTGCCAATAGAACCATTCTTCTCAAAATAATATACCAATTTACAAGAGAACGATGTATGATTACATAATTTTCTGTTTCTAAAAGTCTATCTTCCTACTTTTTTTAGTGTAGTTTGATCTTCTTTAACACATTTTATTTCTAGTCATCAACAATTAAGGGGTAACCTGGGCAACATCATCACAGACAAGCTCATAATAATATAATAATACGCAGTAAAAACTCTCTGTTGGAATCACTCTATAGTATTGCCAAAAACAAAGAAAGACTGCCTCCATTCAAGTCAACAAGGATGCGAGTTGAAATAAAAGTTGACATGACAAATATAATTATCTGCCATCGGCAAAGTCAGGCAAGTGTTTAGTTCCTTCCCATAGGTTGTGATAGAATTCATGTCAAACTTTAGAATGGTCCAACAGAGAGGTTCAACTGCACCAATAATCTAACAAATCTTTGTAATATACAGCAACAAATAGATCTAATATATACATATATGATAATACGTTTTCTTTGTCTACACCACAAGAGCTGAAATACATGCTTACAGCTAAAATTAAGTACTTTTTATAATATTACAATTATGTCCACATAATTTTGTGAAACCCAAATGCATTAACAAAACATTACATAATTATGCACATAAGTATCTTTGAAGTGTTACCATTTATAAGATTGTATAATACAAATGGAAACTAAATAAATATTCAACAGCATCAAGGCTTCCCCACTTTAAAAAATAAAATGTCCATTTCAATTGTTATGTTTGATACGGTTAACATCAATCTGCACAAAGACTGCAGAAGGTAACTTTGTAACGAACTGAACCAATCTCTGGTTTATTTAGAATCAATGAAATTTTCTACACAAGGAATCAAAAGATGCCATGGTGGCATTAGTTTGGAAAGTATTAGAATCAAATCACTAAAGTTTTGACAAAAAATAGAAAATTTCAGCTACATTATAAAGAATTCTATCGAAATAAATGGAGAAAAATGAGAAAACTGCGAATCTCCAGCTTTCTTTCAATTTTTAGTTCTTTTTAATTTTAATTCTAGAAAATGCAATTGATGGTTCTAGAACTACTACAAACACATGCAAAAAAAATTAACGTTGTCAGCTTCTGCATCTTTAAATTTTTACATGAGGTAACAAAGTCATAACAAACGACATTACATAATTAATATGAAGTATAATAAACATGCATTGATGAATTACATGCAAAGAAAATCTTGGAATAAATTATTCCAAATCATGTCAATACAATAGAAGCCAAATCACTCCTAATCCAACCAAAAGTAAATACTTTTCATACTGGAAATACTACACTTCCACTCTTGAATTTTCTCTCCCATTCAACGGTCGAAACATCTTCCAAGCATATATTCTCCCCCATAATAAGTCAACCTTTCATTCTCTCACATTGTGAAATAATTAAGATCCTGTGGTATAAATGGAATGTAAATCTTTGAAATTGAACCTTTCGAACAAGTAAAGCACATAATGGATTCAGTCCGATGTCATCTAGGAGTGTCACTTCAGCAACTAGAATGATTTTTTGTGTTTTTTTCACAGGAATGTGTTGGTAAAGATACCACTATAAAAATCTCCAAAAAGTCACTAAAAGGCTTTTTATACAATGAAGCATATCTAGTGGAATTGTCCTCTTAAAAGCGCAACTGTACTTGGAAATTTGTGAAGTTTGTCCATGAAAGACATTTGGTTTGTTGAAAGGGAAAAGCAAAAGTTGTTCTTCTTACAAGATTGAAAGTTTAGTCCAAAGATTTTTTTTCTCTACCTTCAGTATTCTCTCTATTTAAGTCACATGAACCCATACATAAACTTTCACCTTCAAAC
This sequence comes from Pharyngocirrus eroticus, assembly GCA_033118115.1. Classification (NCBI taxonomy): domain Eukaryota; kingdom Metazoa; phylum Annelida; class Polychaeta; family Saccocirridae; genus Pharyngocirrus; species Pharyngocirrus eroticus. The sequence goes on from JAVSBT010082551.1 coordinate 2,791, forward strand.
TACTCATCATTCACAAATGTTTATTCATATGTTCAAACTCTTAGAAATATTCACCATCATCGTCATCATCAAATCCAGAGTGATATGTAAAACCAAAAGTAGATGGCGCTAATGAATCCCCACTCTTGTCTTTCCAACTCAAATCATCCCCATTGGATTCTGTTGGTGAAATGTTATTAATCTCAACTCCAGAATCTGCTCTTTTTAACTCTCCACCTTTTTCTAGTCTATCTTTCATATCAAGAGGCATGGGGATTTTTGTCCTTCCATAAATTTTTGCCTTTCTTGGTTTGGCTTTAAGAGATTCAAATTTCATGTTTGTGTCCTCATTACTATACACAGAAAAGCCTGTCTTTGTTGGCGTTGAAAAGTCTTCTTGTCCATCATCTGGAAACAGCAGTGTTGTACTGTATGAACGCTGGCGACTGACGAGAGGTTTAGACATGGGTGGATCTTCTAGATTCTGTATCCACTGTTCAGTATCTTGTTTTCTCTGTGGAGCTACTACTGCTGTAGTAGGTTTTCTATTTTTTGATTCAGACAGACTGACACCAGGTGGAGCTCTTCTTGACATTGTTGGTGTTTGTGGCCTTGGTGAAGGTGTCACTGCTTTCATTGTTGTTGATATTGGACGAGGTGTACTTGAAGCTCTTACTCTAGCACTGTCTTTGGCTGTACTGCGCCCTCTAGCGGTGACAGCTGTCTCTTTGGATTCAGTTCTACTTCTGCCTCGAGATTCTCTCTGTCCAGCAGAAGAGGGCCTTGAAGAAGCAGGGGAGTCTGGTCGCCTTACTGTTGCTGATGAGGGTCTGGCTGATGAGGGTCTACTAGTGCTTTTTACAGAGTCTGTATCAATACTCCTAGTTTCTGATAATGCAGGTTTCTTTTTATCTTGGGCAAGCAAGTTCCCCGTACTTCTGAACTTTGGAGCTAGTTTACCAGATGAGGTCAAATTTGAGGAAGCATTTCCATTGGTTATCCTTGACTTAACCTGTGAACCTTTCTTTGCTGGCTTAGCATCATCAAGAAGGTTATCACTGCTTCTACTTTTGGGTGTTGTCCTTGGGGTTGTGACCTTTGACTTGTTTGCTGGCGTTCTTTGGGTGGTGCTTGTCCTCCAACTGGATGTTGTGATGGTAGAACTCTTTGGCTTAGTGACTGGAGCAGGTGACTCTGATTTGGTTTCTCTTGACATTGAGTATGAACTTCTTCTTTGTCTTGCAGGTGTAGATTTTTTTGTATCATTTTTGACTGGAGTAGTGACTGTAATGTCATCTTCAGCAGCAGCTTGTGCATTTAGTCTATTCATACCTAACTCTATTTTTCTGTATTCTTCAAACAAAAGCTCCATTTGAGCATTGAGATCTTTATCTTCAGGTGGAGCATCTGGATAGTCCTCAAAAGAGGATGCCAGGGATAATACTGAAGATGTTGATGTCCCTCTCTTAAGAGTAGGGGGTGGGGTTCTGTCTTCCATGTTTTCACTAGTGACCGATGCGGGAGATTTCAATGTTTCTTCTTGCACTTGTCCATTGACAACTGATGTGACATTAACAAAAGTGCCCCCTAGTGATGAAGTATCAGAATTAGAAGACCCTGCTCTTGATCGATTACCATTATGCGGACTAGAGACAGAGTTACGCGAGGATCCAGCCAATGAAGATGCTTCTGAATTGGCAGAATTGGACCTTGAAATCTTGGGTCTGTCTGGCAAGAGATTTCTGGCATCAATTAAAACTTTAGGCGGTGAGGGTCTGATTGTAGATGGCCTCACTGCCTCATTTTGATTTTCATCTTTTTGGTTTGATACAATACTGTCATTGGATGAGGCTGAGCCAATCCTGTGTTTTCCTGAGGAATCACGCGTTATCGTAAGCATATCTGTACGACCTCTGACCTTGTTCAGTTCCCTGGAAAGCATCCCAGGTGGACAAGTTTGATTTAATACTTGACGCTTCATTTCTGGCGCTCCTATTGACCTTGACCTTATTCTACTTGGGTCAGTTTTTGACCTGTCATGAGCACGACCTCTGTTGGACTCTTTGGCTTGTGATAAATTTTGTTCTCTTGTACCTCTAGCACTTGTAGGACGCTTCAATTTTGATTCTTCAGTTATACCATCAGCATAGGCTGAACCTCTTCCGCTTAAACTTCTAGTCTTGGAGCCAAAATTAGAACCAGGAATAGCAGATGAATTTCTTCTTTGACCTTGTTCTAAATATTCTTTTCTACTTCTTAAAGGACTTGAGACTGGACTATCTTTTTGGGTCACTGTCATTGAAGTTTTCCTTGAACTTCTGGGTGAAGAAGGACCTGTGATTCCCGGGGCTACACTGGCTGACCTCTGATTTCTGTAAAAGTGAGAAAAAAAAGCAAACAATTAAAATACATCCTTTTTCATGCATGTTAAACAGAAAATTAAAAAGTCCCAACTTCCCCCAAAACTATTATAAAAACTATGATGTATTATTGGTTTTGAATGTTTACATCGATATTCTGAATGTTGTTTATCAAATTAAAATATCTCGTGAAACAATTTTCATGATTGAACAAATCTTGATAATCTCATTAAAAATATGTATCAGTACATCATGACCTGTCAAGACTTTAGAAATCTTATCAAAGCAAATTTTTTACTAAATGTAATTAATAAAGATTACTGTCATTTATTATCAAATCTTGGTTAAATTCATCACTTCTTTTGTAAGCTTATACATGTAGTCAAAATCTAATTTCATAAAATCAATACATAAGCGTTATCCTAATGCACTGAAATTTATATATAAATCAAAACAAATTCATGATAAGCTTGTGAGTTATCATACATTGACAGACATGTTATGAAATGAAGCTTTAGTTGATATGCATCAAACTTGTCTATCATAGATAGTCAATTAAGACTGCATTCATTCTGTTGATATTTTTCCCAATAAATTGATACAAATCAAGTGAACTAATATTCAATCAACATTCAAACAACAGTTACTACATGATATCTTCAAGTTAAATGAGATGTTTTTCTTTTTTCAGAAGTCTGAGCAAAAGTTACCTATTAATACATCTAAATATTTTTTTATAAAATTGAAAAAGGCCAAGGTTTTTGGTATTGTCCAGTTTTTGTTTTTCTTTGCAATGTTTAAATATCAAATTAAAGTGTACACTCTTAGAAATCAAATAAGCTTCTGGAAGTCTCTTTTCTGTGTCTGAAAATCTTTGTTTTGTTTTTCAGAATATTGCAAATACTACTGCCCCGCCCACAAGCCACTTAAAAACTCAAATTGTTTTTATATATATTGTCAGACCCTATGAATTATTTACATGAACAGCAACACGCCATTCTGCAGGTCTGGAACTTAAAATGAACATCAAACTATCTTTAAAAAGTATTTAAAGTGAATCAATTGTCAAATGATAAAATTCTTCATCATAGTGCCCCCCGGTGACAAAAGTGTTTTTTTTATCATTCATTCCCAGTACATTATTATCACTTAATTTCAGTATGCTTTTATTGTAGAGAAATAAAGTCATTATATTCCAGGATTAACTTTGCAGCCAAAAGATGTGTATATGTACAAGGGGCAATGAAAATAAAGGGAATTGTGTATGGAAGATTTGCCTTATTCTAATAGTGCTAATTGAGATATTAATTAGGTCACATCGCCCAAGCCTTTCTTCTCTTAACAGGGTAAAATTGAGTGGTAACCCAGACGACAATTTCCTATTGATTTTTAGAATCTCTTCCAAATGAATCAGAGGGCCATATCATGACATAATTATATACAAAGAATACCATTTCTAATTTTAATATCTACAGTTGTATTGTTAATACTGTGAGTGTAATCATACCACGCAAATGGTATGTCTATTATGTTTCTTTCATTCTTTTTTTCTATAAAAAAAACACCCATAAGTAGAACATTTCTACAGACTATTTTAAATCAATTTCCATCTAAATGTTTGTAAATCTAAGAGAAGCTGTCCACCACAAATATATAATAGTCAATCATCTTACCACAAATCTTGGATTGGTTGCCATGGGATGCAGTGCAAGGTAGAAAATAGCTGGAGGTTACTGGTGATTTACTAGGAACAATTTACAATCTATGGTTAATTTAGGTGGGTTTTCTTACATTAAAAAGCTAAGAATATTGCCTGTTGAACAAAGCATATATTTAAGGGAGTGAGAACAAAACATTACACTGTCTAAATTTGATTTTTGAGGAAGAAAAGGAACCAAAGAGCTTCAAATTATTAATTTTGGAATAAAGACATTTTTTATAATGGAATTTTCTCTATAAAAAAAAAAAAAAAGAGGACTGTCATAAACTACACCAGCACTGCATCAATTACAGCAAAAATCAAATTTCTCCAATTGACCCTTCACCGCGCTTCCCTAAGCTATGGGTGAATACATGGATTCCCTTTACCCATGGATCTATGAATCAAACTGGACAGTAACATTATACCTTTGGCTTATATTGTATCAATACAAATGGAACGCATTGTGTAGAAATCACTTATACCTCTGTGGTGATTTAGTGGGTAACTTATGTGGTGGTGAAGTCGGTGATGTTGGACTCTTGGTGGGGATTTCTCTGACTGTTGTCTCCTTTGTGATTGTTTTTGTTTTGACGTCCAATCCTTTCAGATGTGGTGCAGGAGCACTGGCTCTGCGCTTGCTGGGTGTAACTTGTGTTTTAGAACTTTTATTCCCTGTGTGACCTTAAAATATAAAAAAAACAAAGTCTGTGTATTAGTATCTTGAATAGTAACATAATTTATGAACATATAAAGTAGACTGTTATAGTACATAGATGTACACCAGTTTGTGAAGAAGAAAAAAAGCTTTTTATTTACACCTGTTCAATTTCATTATGATTATAGATCTAAAAGAAAATTCTATTTCTTTAAAAGACCATAGCTTAGTTTCTCATATCATAAAATACAGAATTATTCTTAACAAATATTATCAAAATGGGTAAAAACTAGTACATGTTCATACTATAGATCTACGTATGTTATAAAATAACATGAAGCAATGTACTTCACAAAATAAATATTGAAAATATCACTGAAATAATCAACAGCACAGGAAAAACAAATTGATGCAACTCACTGCAATATCAACAGATGTTTTCCTTTGTTTTTTTTGTCACTTTTTTAAATATACAGAGCCTCTTACAACACAATGAAATGTTTATAAAATATCACAGGTTTTACCAAGTCGCGAAGAGTGTGGCCTGAACTTGAGTACTGCCAGGAACACAAGCCTTAGATTTTCAAAACACAGTTTCTTTATGTAATTCCTTCTGATACTTCAGGTTTTTCTCCAATAATGAAATACTATGCAATCATTGTAGTAAAATTCATTGTCTACTAATCTAAATTATTCTTGATAACATCAAATGTCTATGATTTCTTTTCAGAAAAGTCCAATCTCACATGTTTGAAAGATATGCTAGACTTGTCACAGATTTTTATTTCACAGCAAGATTCTTCTACAGTTTGTCTTTCCGTGTTTCTATCAAACCTTATCTTCCATTCAATAATTGATACATGTCTATTTGTATGAAAATCCTTGTTGGAATGTAGCCTTCAATATAACTAGGTGTAAACTACTCAATTCAAAAATCAATTAAGTCATAGCATTGAAAAGACTGTCCTGCATGGGCTTAATTTTTAGTAAGATTAATGAAAATATCACCGAGCACAACAAGATATGTTTAGTGGGGATTAGGCTAAGGCCTCTCTCTTTGTAGGTTAATCCTATATTGGAACTATTGTTGACATGCGTTTTGTTACATTTGGTACTCAAAAGTTTGTGCAAATAATAACGTCAATAAAATATGTCATGAAAACTTATCGTTTCTCAATAATTCTAAATCATATCCTTGTCAAGGTAAATCTAGTGCTTGAACTATTGTAATGTACATTCATGTAAAGGACTTCTGATTCATAGTATCTTGGTTACAATATATTAATATGAGATTAATAGCTGAAATGTTGGCAGCTAGAGCTGTAAACATATGTGTAAGTATGAGGTGAATAAGGACTCCTAAAATATCTTCCAATATCAAAACTTTAAATCTTATTTTAAAAATACATGAACATGAAAAAGGGTTGTTTTAAACATTCTAACTTGAAATATATTGAAATTTAACTTTTTCATCTTCAGGCTACCTTCTCAATGCCATAATGTTGTACCTTTTTTTCTTCTTTGATAACCATAATTAGATTACATTAGAACTCAAATATTTCAAATGTACATACCTTTACTGCTAAGATTTACTCTAACCAATTAACTCTGAAGTCACAATATTGTTATCCTAAATGTATGCAAACTCCAGCTTTTGATAACCATTTCCTTGCCCCAGGACAGAAAAGACTCAACTAATGACAAAAAACAATTGGTATGAAACAAGAACAGGAAGCATGTAAATATGCCAGACACAAGCCCTACAGCAGTGCTAGTTAACCATTAGATTTTCCCATGTTTTACAGATTTTTTTTGCTATTGTTCATGATGATTTTCTTCCTTTTATGACATTTAGATTGCTAGCATAAAAAGGTCCTTGCAGAGCCCAGGGGACAAATATTTCATTGCTCATATCATTTTAATTACAGCTTTTGAATTCAATGATTTTAAACTTACATACATATTCCCCTCCTAATCCATTTCATGAAACTTTTCAAAATCAATAGCACAGACAGACTCAATCCTATGCGCAGACTGCATCAACTTCACTCAAAAGTACATTGTATCTACTTGTTATAAACTTATCAAAATCACTAATTAACAGCCACACCACCTGGTGTGCATTGATTAAAGCACCACCTGTAACTTGACAAAATCTATGAAGTGACATACTCCAACTTGTCATTGTCACATATGTTTATGTTTGGACATCTGTTATCATATATTACCATACAAGGTATCATAAACTACTATATCAAAGTGTCACATCTTTAGAAGTCTTTTATTATTGTTTGATAACTACATAAATGCTGGTCCGTAGCAAATTTAATATTTTCACAGTTTGGCTGTGAAACTGGTCAATGTTTGGGAACTTTGAGTGGGGAAAAAAATATTCCTTGTAATTTAGTCTCATGTCTGACTGAATCAGCCAATTGAATTGTATATTCTTTTTTTAATCATTCTTTGAAATTTTATTTTATTGACTTTAAAATCAGGATTGGACAGCTGCATCCATAAACCATAAAGAATTTATCGATCAATAAGTCAAATTGTCTTCATTCCGGACATTGTATTCACAGGCATACCACAATTTGTCATTTGTGTTGTCTTTAATTTAGATTCCAATGGAGAACGAATCCATGGAATTGCCTAGAAATTTGACAAATTGTTCATCTGAAATAAGAAACAAGCAAGCTTATGACCATACACACTTATCAATGCCCGTCTTTCCCTCTGCAGAATCACTTTATTCTAATGGATATATAATTCCATTTGTTCTCCCACAAGGGTGCTAGTTTACAAGCCATATTTCATGAATATTTCACACAGAGATAATGGGAGACAAGCCTTTCTGTTACTTCCACTTTGTAGGCCTTTCCAATACTACAACATGCAATAAACTGGGACGTAATGCATCTCATGAAATTCTCCAATACCATTGCTTAGCAGGGGATGATTTACTTTCATTTTTCAGAGGGACCTGCAAACATGATTATTAAGTAAAAGGCAAACATCTCAACATTTCCAAGGGTCTCACCTATACTTAATGATGGGGTAAAAACAACCTGGTCCTTTGGTCACTCAAGTAAATATACCCCAGATAGTAAACGGCATGTCAAAGAAGGGATACATGTTATACATATAGTTTGAAATTACCGGGGCAAATAGAGGAAAAATCGAAACCATTTCAAGGTATCTGAATAACATACAGAACTGCAATCACATCATCAGGATATTACATTGGGCGAGATTTAATAATCCAAGCCAAAGAACCACACAGTCAAACCCTTCCACTAGTCCCCTAGGTATTGACCCCAGTGTAAAAAAGTTAATGAAAGTCTACAGACACAATAGGGCCCAGTGGCAACAAACTCAATTCAAAAGCAATAATCATCTAGCAAATTAACAATTTTATAACTTTCTTTCTTTTCTTAATGGGATTTTATTGCAGTGGCTAATTCCTCACTTTGAGTCCAATCATCCATGGCTCACAACTGATGGCAATTTATCGATTCCATTGTCAATTCTACATGACATATCTATGTATTGATTTGTAAGCAAAACTCTACTTAATGTTCACAAGCCTTTGTACGACACATTCTTCAGAAGGGTGTCTGGTGAACTCAATAGAGTCAATCGATTGCTTCTTTTATGCACTTTTCAGTTTCAATTACTCTGCTACAACTTTTTTTCCCCTCTAAAACTAATCTTTCAACTCAAGTGTATGTGGAATTTCAAGCAAATACTAGTGTGTAAATGAGGACTTCAATTTTCAGTATCACTTGTCTAGGCAGTTTGACGAGGATCTGTGGTTCTGCTAGTGTAAAAAAACAGTTCTTATTTCCAGAAGTAATTGGTTTTTTTATACAATCACAGGTTGGAATGTTTTTGTAAGATGTGTATCTGAAACATTTCTGATTAAAACATGAATGGACTCTAATAGTAGTATTAAAATACAACAACTTTTATGTAATATTTCTAAATTGTAAATAAAAGAAACCATGAGGTTGCTTTTTACATTAACATATCCCTTCTAAAATAGCCTGTCAACATAAAGTCAAAGTTAAATCTCTTACTAATCACTTGGTCAACTCTTGATAAAATTAACACCAGTTTGTAACTCTGGTATGAAGTAAAAGTAAAGTAAAGCCATGCTTGAGCCAATAAGGCTGGTGCCTATCCCCATTTTTTGTAGCAAAAGGACCTGAGAGCTTACACTTCCCCTGGAGAGGATGCTAGTCTGTCCCAAGTTACTTTTCCAGATTTTTTTTCTCATATTTCCTGGGTGAAGAAGGTATAAGGACTAAAGATACATACATGAGGCAAGTATATAATCCTACTTAATCCTAGAATTTCATGGGGATTGCAAGTGAGTTTGTCTTTTGCCATGAAAATACATAAAACTTAAGCTGGCAATGGCAGACACTGATAACTCTATACTTTGACAAATGTATTGCAAAGCAATGAGAAGACGTATATGTCAAAAATCTTTCTAAAAATGACAATGATAATTCTATATGATGATGATACTAAAGTTAAACGATGGCTAACATGCTTCAAAAATCTTTCAAGAAAATAAGTGTCTCCCACGACATGTACAGAAACAGAGTAGCTTTTAAGGCTACACTTGGTTCTGGGAATCCATCCATCATAAGGCAAGTACTAAACTTGTTAATGTTCATATCAAAATGTAATATGAATATCTCCAACCATGCAAGGTTCCCTTGTGTATTTTTGTACTCATAACAAAGCCTGCAATTCAAACCAAATAAACTATAGATTCTTGTTGTCATTTCATTTTCTGCTTCACTTATTCATTTTACAATCAAAATGTCACAGATCTCGGGGTATGTAGACATTTTCTCACACTACATCAAAAATGCTAAGCGAGTTTAACCTTTTGCACTGTGGTTTGAGAAGAATTTGTAGTTGTACAAATTTAGCAAGTAAAATAACTGAAAATTTACATAAGTAGTTCAACTATTTCATTACAGAGTCAAACATAACAAAAAAAATACCAATTGTGGAGAATGAACATATATGAACAGAAAATCTAACTACAATCTCCTAATTTCAGTTCAAGTTAATGAAATTTTGGAAAGCACTTTAGAATATATCGTAAAACTATATACTCTTGAGCTCAAGACTAGCAACTTTTCGAGCAAACATATGTGCCAAGAAGACACTATGTTAAATTTCGGTCTGGAATGGAGTTTGTTTGTATTCACTTAATGGAATATTTTTATTCCCCTGATAGTTTCAATAAATATGGACAGAGTTGGAGCCAAGCTGTAAAAGCTAGTAAATACTATCAATGTTGCAATAAAACTAGTTTATTCTAGCTCAGAACAAAAATATAGCCATGAAAGAGGTTAATATGATTTAAGGCTACAAGATCATACATTTAGTTGAACATTCATCTGGTATTAATCTTTTGTCATTAGATATATTCATGCAAGCGCAAAAAAAATAGAATGAAATAATCCTCTTCTACGATGGGATATATGTCAATCGAATTCCTTTCATCCTTTACACAAGCTAGTTAATTCCTCTTTGAATTGGTTCCAATAATGATTTCAAATTTGTTTGCATATTGTACAAAATATTAAAGATGATTACTTGAGCTTTAATCAGACATTTGTTTAAGATATTTCACCACAATGTTCCTTTTGACAAGACCTTGGCCAAGAGTTTTATATAAAAAAAGTGACAATTATGTAATAAGGTTCATAGTGCTTCCTATAGCTTTCATGGTGATCGTTTAAAATTTTCTATATTTTTATGTAGCAACTTCAACATTGAAAATTCAAGCCAACAAAACACCATATTCAGTGTTCCAAAAACAAGTGTAGTATAGTCTGTAGAGTAACATACCAACACGCTATATGTTGTGATTAATTGGTGGACTTTAACACGTTTCAGAGACGATAAAAAAGACTTCATCTCTAATCCCTTTGTGTCCAACACCTATTACACTATAGAATATGGACCATCAGGTGTCTGAAACAATATGACAATCAAATGTTTCATTTGCACAGCCTGGGGCCATGACTGTTTTAAAACCGACTACATTTTGGCATGCTATACAGTCATTAAAATGCCTGAAATCTTTTTCATTGTTGCTTTTTTTTTAAAGGTTTGTTGACTCATTCCCAGAAGCTATATAGATATCAAAGTAAAAGCTAAACTTAAAAGAGCAAATTATTCCATATTAACCATTGTTCAATATTGAACTAATGGGGGATTTAATAAGGAGTTCACCATATACTTTGAAAGTATAGTCAATATATTGGACTATTGACTTGGAGTGGAAGAACCATGGCTAAAACATGGCACTGCTGCAGCCCTGCAGACAGCATACTATTACTGGAAGGACCTATCTCATAATTCTTATTATGGTACAAGTATTCAATACTCTTTACCATCTATGGCACTGATAACATATTTGGCTTTAACTTCGAAAAGTAAAAGGAACTTTTTCCCAAATAACATGCATAAGTTTCTGAAAAGTGAATTTAAGGTCATTCCAACTTGCAAGTGCTACTTTGGAAACATCAATCTATGCGCCTTGTTCAATATCGATAGAAAACCAAATGGGAAGTGATTATAATTCATATAATACTAAAAGGTTGAGTCAATAAAACATGAAGGTATTGCCTTATATAACAAATTACGTGTTATTTACAACAAACTATAGCTATTTTCATCTATCTTTTCATTTTCATTTGCTCTGGCCATTGTTATATCAAAATATTCAATTGCCAGTCATAGATACTAACCCTTTTTGATAACATTACATCTCTTTGTAACTACGATAATTTAAAATCATCCATATTTCTTTTAAACTTTATCCTACAATAGCATAACCATTATGTATTTACCATTGATCTCATTGTTCAAGTAATAACATAATCATACATAATTATTAGTAACAGTCTAAATATAAGTGAAAACATTACATTTATGCAATGGAGGTGCAAATAATACCAGTTTGCTTTGTACTGTTGTACCTTCAAGAATATTTAATCTGGATATATGAAATAAAATACCATCTTTAAGAAAATGAAAAAAATCAAGGGCAGTTGAAATATCACCAACCGACTCCTCCCTTCTTAGATTTGATATGTATTTTCCGAACCGATATAAAAATTACCAAAAGAGACATCCAAGCAGGTAGATTCTTAGGGTTATTTTTACAAAAAATAAATTTGGATGGGTGCAAAGCTTTAAAATGTATACTGGTGAATATAGAGTTTTTTTTAGATATTCTGGAAATTGTATTGATAGATTATTCCTTTGTAGTTTCAACCTGTGTAGAGACTTCTCAGTTAATTGATGGAGAAAATGTATCTATTAAGTTTGCTACTCTTAAGTTACTGTTACATCAATTTTGTTAATAATTGTTATTTCATCATTTAAATAACATCAATAGCACAATCAGAGATTAATTCCCCTTGATTCACTGAGCTTTTGGCTGTTGAAAATTTGCTACACTGCCAATAATTTACAGCTAAATTTATTATGGCAGTGATACAAACTACTATGAAAAATCCAAAAAGTTCTGCTCAATCACAAGCCACTTTACTTGAGGATTCTAAGACTAAACAAATATACTATCAAGAAATATAAAAATACATAATTTTAATAATTCAATTGTCTTTGAACTTACCTGCTCATAGGTTGTGGGTAAAAAATGATAAAGCCTACATGGCATTTGCGGTAACTCTCACAGAATAATCAGCCATAAAACTTACTAATAAACAGTTCATATCAATTGATCATAATTCTAACACACTGTGTAGTAGTAAATCAGTGTTCTAAAACATGATAAAGAACACTTGTAAAGAAAATCTCAAGATTTCATGGGTGTTTCAAGATGTTGAAAGAATCCAAGTATACCACGTCTAGTGTGTCCTTTTACTATATGAGACAGCTTGAATACACAGCCTTTAAGCATTGCCTCTTGTACTTGTATGGGTATGAATATACAAAGTAATGTTTTCTTGTGTAATATTGTATACGACTTGAAGTGCTCATAGCCAGCAAGCACACCCCTCACTCTGTACTCGAATCAATACAACTTTTGGCCAGCATGCAACGTGTTAGTGCTTGCTGCATAAAATGGAATGTCAATTTTATTTATCTAGTATGTTTATGAAATGCCAACCCATGTAAAGATTATTATAAATCAAAATATGGACTCTTGATATTTTGATAAAAGAAGGATAATTAAAATAATGTTCTTCAAAAGAGGTCAATGAAAAGATTAAATGATTATCTTTCCTGGTCTATAGTATTGTGATGCTCCTTAATTATCAAGAGATGTCATTTTTTGAGAAAGGCTAAACTGGACTAAATTGATACTAAATAACATATGCCATCATAAACTGCTCTATATATTATCAAGGCATCACTGATATCTGAATATCATATCATGCATTTGATCTACAACAGTATTATGTATATTAGTATTTGCACCTTACATCCTATATTTATATATCATGAAAAGGAAAGTTTGTCAATCACTTAATGCTAAGCCGATACAAAATCTAGAGGGTACTGTACAGCACCAGAAATAAAGACAAATCAGGCATAAGGAATTTAGATTTTCAGCTATTTTTGTTTTATATATTTGTCCAATCAATTAGAATTCTACATACAGTTTTTCTAAATATAT